>JAHXMU010000155.1:784504-806382 GCA_019455685.1 Philornis downsi
ATAGGCTCTGCTTTGTTGTCACCACCTGAACCTGATACCTCGATCGGATCGCTTAGTTATGTCAACAAGTGGCAGAAACTCAAAGTCCTTCACCACTCTTTTGCCAGACGCTGGAAAGAGGAATACTTGGTAGAACTCCACAAACGTAACAAGTGGAAGTTTCCCTAGAAAGACTTTGAAGTTGGCGACATGGTCGTCATAAGGAAGGATGGTCTTCCCCCTAACGAATGGAAGATAGGCAGAGTAGAGAAAGTCTACCAAGCCCCCAATAAAAAAGTACGAGTGGCTGATGTACGAACTGCCAATGGCGTTCTTACGAGGCCAGTTGTCAAGCTCGTGCTTCTCCCCAATCCCGAGCAGAACTAATGTTTCTTTTTTTTTTCTCTGTGTCGTGTTCGTCCTATCTCCCTATAGCATAATGTCTACCCCTCCTCTCCGTCTAACTGTATAGCGCTCCAATCATCCCGAAGAGCAGAAAACTAGCTGCAGGTTATGCCTGCAGCCCCACATATTGCGCCGTTGCCCTCGATTCCGTGCAATCCCGCCAAGCGTCTCAAAGCTGTCAGGAGGCATGAATACTGCCTTAATTGATGACGGAGTCCCACTTGGTAAAGAATTTCACCAGTCGGGAACGATGCCGAGAGTGTCTGGCCGAGCATCACACGATGCTACATCCCAGGCATAATAGAGGAGGCAATGGCCACAAAAACGATTCCCGCGGCAATGATAGCCGCCCCAGCAACAATTCCGACAACAAACGGCGTCGCAACCGAGGTCAAAAGCAAAACCATAGACGTGAAGTGGCCACAACCCACAACCAAGGCCAGCACCAGTGTTCCTGCAAACAACAGCCTTCGACAGGGTACTCTGCTTCGACCATCGTTATACATGTTCATGCTCGTCATTAATGTGCTGTTTTATTTGTTAATGTTCAGTCCTTTTTGTTGAATTATGTAATTGAATTCTCGTCCATCCGTATATGTATATGACACAGTCTAGCTCCTGTTTCCCTCTATATTGCATTCCTGCAAGGGGGGCGGGATGTCTAGCTGGGCACCCTAATAGTTTCAAGTACAACGAATTGTTAGCCTTAAGTGCAACCGTAAATATAACGAAAAGAGATTGAAATAATACATACATACGTGACTTGTAAGCAAGACGTCGAGCTAACCCGAAGGTAAAATATACCCCCGAAGTTATCAATAATAATTTATATAAAAAACGAAAAATTTAATTTTGTTTTTATTTCTCAACCCCGGTTTGGATAATTATTTTATTCGCCCCCACCCCAAACACCAACAATAAGTTAAATCGAAAAATAGATACCAGTATACAGTTTTTGAGTTTTATTCCTGTATAGGTATATTGCAACAACTTAATCTTGTTATTATATAGAAGTAAATTAATTTAATGAAATTGCAATCGTTAAGAGAGAATTATTGTTCATAAAGTGATTATCTGCGAAGATGACCACTTATAGACACAGTTTGATAAACTCCCCTTATTAAGTTATTTATAAATCGTTACATTCTCTTATCACAAAAATAAAAAGAGATAGAGATTCTTATTAAAATATTATCATTTAATCTTTTAAAATAATCATTAAAAGTGTCGTTCGTGTTGTTTCCTCATGTAGCATAGAACATTGTTTGTTGAAAATCATTTTTAAGCATTTGTTTTGGAGAATTTGCATTTTTCGTAAGTCGCTCATAGATGAAACGAAAGACATTATAGGCATTATAACACACTTGTATATAAGATTCTTATTTCTAAGGCTTAAACTCGATCGTCTGTTTCAAAATGGTCATAATGCCCTAAATGAGCAAAGTGCCTTCTGCTAAGATAATTGAATGTGTTTCTGGAAGGAGAGGTTTTTTTTATTTAAAATCACCCCAATATATTTGACATCATTTTGTCTTCAAAGTATATTGGTCTCGTCTGGATTATTTTCGGAGATTTGTTAAAAGCGAAAATTATGCTTTAGGTTTTGTGAACGTTGATCTTAATTTTCCATTTCTTAAAGTATTTGTTGCAAGCCATTAGGCTATTTTCCATTTTCTTTAATAGGGAATTTGTTAAATTGTATCGTCTGCATACGAAGCAATGCTAACTTCTTTAGGAGGTTTAAAATCCGAAGTATAGGTCGAGTATAAAATTGGTGATAAAATTGATCTTTGGGGTAGTCCTAGTTTGAGGTTGTCTAGAAAATCGGCGATAACTTTGCACAAATACTTTGGCACATCTGCTCCAACTAATTTAAAAAGTAGGCTGTGATGCCATATAGTGTCGAATGCTTCCTCAATATCAAATAATATTAAGCCTGTTGACTTTCTGTTGCGCTTGTTCCTAATTTTTTGTGGTATGTTCTGTTTTTAAACCAAAACTGTACATCGGATATTATCCTGTGAGACGTGGCAACCTCATCTACCCTGTTATGAATTAGTATTTCATATAGTGTTTATGAGAAACTAACGATTCCATATCGTCCCACCTACGCACTATTAAATACGCGTTCCCATTTCTATTCCTTTAACTGTTAAGAATATAGCTTCTTCACTCCAGCACTCAAGTAGTGAGATACTTCGTGAAATGTACACTTGAACTCTCGTGAAGTGGCTAACACAGTTCAGTACTTATTTTGACCTCACTCTGTTAAGAACAGTGCGAAACCTACACTATCACCCCACAAAGAAAGAAAATATATATGACCATATACCTATACATACATATATAAGCAGAAAGGTACACCGTTCAATAAAAAGAAGTTTCTATCGAAATTCTAACCCCCCGTGTTTTAATTTTCTAACTTCTAATTTTTTGAAACCACTTGTCATAAACCCCCGTATTAACATTTTTTGGTCCGATTAAACCGGATCGGCAAGTGGTTTTAAGAAAGAAGTTTTTAATTTCAGAATTTCGTTTGCAAAACTTCTAATTAACCCCACGGAACTGTGAGTACAATACGAATATTAATTAACATTGTTGCTTACATTTTGGATTGGAATTAATAAATTTAGAAGTTATTAAATTTAGTTAGAAGTTAGAAATTCAGAAAGATGAAATCTTGTATTATTGGAATTCAGTTCGCTCCGCATATAATATTGTTCTCGATAGTCTAGATTCCCAACAGGAGGAAGTTGACCTAGAAAGTATTAGAAAAAAATTTTATGCAGCATATGAAGCTCATCTCAGGTGTCTCGCAAAGGCCAACGAGCTTTTAGATAAATTCAAATGCGGGTTAGAAAATTCGGCAGTTGCTGAGGGTTTAAGGCCAATACCTAATCCCAGCATTTTATTACCCCATGTGATACGGAAATCTTTTCGGGAGATTATGTATCCTGGCCCACTTTCAGAGACATGTTCTCTGCGCTCTACAAGAACAATCCTCGTTTGTCTTTAGTGGAAAAACTTTGTTATCTTTTGAAAAAGACTCAAGGGGAAGCTCGGGCCATTTTAAAAACATGTTCTCTCACCAATGAGGGTTTTGAGATGGCATGGCAGAATCTCATCAATAGGTACAAGAACAAACGGGTCCTAATAAATGCGCAACTCAAAGCTTTATTTAATTTAACGCCTGTTTCAAAGGAGTCGGATCCCAGTATAAAAAGCCTTCAGCGTACAATTAATGATTGTATAGCTAATCTTTCCCTCCTTAATATCGCCACTGACAAATGGTATCCTATATTTGTATATATATGTTCGACTCGCCTTCCGGATTTAACTTTAAATCTTTGGGAACAATCCCTTAATAATAAATCTGATTTATCCAAATGGAAGGATTTGGATTCATTTCTCACAGCGCGATTTCACACACTGGAGTCAGTCGCCGACATAAGAATCTCCGTAACACCGAATATTTACAAATCAGCCAATAAAAATCAAAATCATCGTGAATCAAAGAGGTTGAATGCATACCGCACTCAGGTGTCAGAACAGAAAAAACAATGTATTCTTTGCGATGAGTCTCATCCATTACGTCTATGTCCTGCTTTCTTGAGAATGTCTGTTGATGATCGGTACGCTACTGTCAAAGCACATAAACGCTGCACGAATTGTCTGGCAACTTCTCATGAATTTAAGAAATGCAAAAGCCAATACGTTTGTTCGCTGTGCCGCTCCAAGCATCACTCATTGCTTCATCGCACAAATGCTCAAACGGCTGTGGCTCAAAGCGCTGATGTTAACGTAAATTCGTATCACCAATCAGCTTCTTCTTCAAAGGCTGTATCAAATACCTACTCCAACTCAACAGATCCTAGTAATGTGGTCTCGACTTCCTCCGGAGTTCGTCAATCTTACGCCATGAATATACAGTCCACTGATATAGCTTCAATCATTTTAGGGACCGCAAGGGTGGATGTTTGTGTTAGAGACTCCAGGTACAAAGTGCGGGCTCTTATTGACCCAGCCTCAGAAGCCTCATTTATCTCTAAATCTCTCCAACGAAAACTGGCAATTTCTACAAAATCATCACGCATTGGTGTAGTCGGTCTCAGCGGTTCATTAACCACAACAGCGAGTCAGATTTGTTCGATTACAATCGGGTCTCCGATTGATACACAGTTTCAGATTGACATTGAAGTCTTCATAGTGCGGAAACTTACAGGTCTGCTGGCTTATAAGTCAATGCATCAAACCCCTCATCCAACGGCATAAGTCTTAACGACATTTTGCACCCAGGACCCGTTTTACAATCTGATTTAACTGTCTTAATTCTCAGATGGATATATTTTAAGTATGTTTTTAACGCCGACATTGAGAAAATGTATCGGCAGATCTTTGTAAATCCCAAGGATACCCCATATCAAAGGATTCTTCATCGAGATGAATCTACAGAAGATCCCCATGATTTCGAGTTGAACACTGTAACATTCGGTGTCAACTATGCCCCCTATTTGGCCATAAGTTCTGCTAGAACTAGCGAACCAATGCGAGCCAGAAAACCCCATTGTTTCTGATATTCTCAGGAATTTTATGTACGTCGATGACGTCTTATGGGGATCAAACGATCTTTCCACAGCTATTGCCACTAGAGATGATCTTGTAAAAGTGTTTCGAACCGCTGGATTCTGCTTAAGAAAGTGGACTTCCAATAACGATTTTCTTTTACAAGGTATTCCCCCCGAGCATTTGCTGGACTCAGCGTTCTTAAAGCTATCCGATACAAGTATCACTAAGACGCTTGGGTTGCGATGGAATGCTGGAAGTGATTACTTCTATTTTACCCCCTATAAAAACCCCCATGAAAATATCTCTAAGCGCAAAGTATTATCAAAAATAGCTATGCTATTTGACCCCGCCGCTTGGCTTGCCCCAAAAATTATTGTTGCAAAAATAATAATGCTACAAATATGAAAAGATAAAACAGATGAAAGAGGGAGATGAAAATCTCAAACCGGAAACCCTAACACAATGGCAAACATTTCTCCATGATTACCCAATAATTGGATAAATTAAAATACCCCGCTATGTGGATTATGACCCCTCTTATATGGTTGAATTTCACGGGTTTTGTGACGCCTCGGAAAAAGCTTATGCTTCCGCTTTGTATATACGAGTGGAAACAACAAATGACCAAGTAAGGTCGCATTTGTTGGATGCAAAATCCAAAGTCGCTCCGGTTAAGTTTGTAACGCTGCCCCGAAAAGAATTATGAGGAGCCGTATTATTGGCACGAATGATTTATTCACTTCGAGGTGAACTAAACCTTGGCAATCATAGTTTATATCTGTGGACAGAATCCACAACAATCTTATCATGGCTGCGAAAGTCTCCAAGCCAGTGGAATACTTTTGTAGCAAATCGTGTGACTACTATTAACGACATGGTCGGCAACGGTAATTGGTCGCATGTGTCATCGCAATGCAATCCCGCTGATATTGCTTCTCGTGGTACACCGGCTCAAGAACTTGTCGGAAACAGCCTATGGTGGAACTGCCCATCATGGTTGAACTTACCCAAAGTTCATTGGCCTAAAAGCTCAGCTATTTCAGACACAAACGAAGAGTTGCGTACCGTCAAAACCCATGTCACCCAGCTATCAGATATAGACATTTTATCTCGTTTTTCCGATCTTCCTAGAGCCATGCGAATTATATGCTATATGTTTCGTTTTTTCAACTCAACTCATCCCCAATATAGACATAACATGAAATATTACAACCACGAACTTCTTCACTCTGAACTAAATTTCGTCCTAACGCGACTTATACGACTATGTCAGCAAATCTATTTTCCAGAATATTCTCATCTGGCCAGGGGTATTCAACTTCGAAAAGATAGTAACATTCTCCCCTCAATCCATTCCTCGATATGGACGGCATTATCAGAGCAAATGGCCGCCTTTCGCAGTCAGCTGCGCTTCCTTATGATGAAAAATGTCCAAAATTATTGCCGTACGATGGTCGTTTTACAAAACTTCACCTTCAGTACATTCATGAAATTTCCATTCACGGCGAAAACTCTTTGATGTTACGTTTAATTCGAACTGATTTCTGGGTCCTTAAACTTAAAAATAAAATAAAATCAATCATTCATAATTGCAAGACGTGTGTTCTATATAAACATAAAAGAAGTCAACAGCTAATGGCTGCTTTACCCCCAACAAGGACAATGTTATCTCGTCCGTTTGCACACACTGGTGTTGATTTTGCCGGCCCCTTCGACATTAAATCTTACGTGGGCCGCGGCACTAAAATAACAAAGGGATATGTACTTGTGTTCGTTTGTTTTCCAACGAAAGCTATCTATCTTGAAATCACAAGCGAAATATCAACACAAGCATTTTTGGCAGCCTTTGCCCGTTTTTTCTCCCGACGGAGATCGCCTAAAGCTATATATTCTGATAATGGTACTGCCTTTACTGGCGCTGCCAATAAAATTGCTAAAGACCAAGCTAGTCTGCTAGCTTCTGTTAGAGAACAAATCACCTCTCAATACAGCTTCCAATCACTTGAATGGCATTTCATACCCCCAGGTGCGCCTCATATGGGTGGGCTATGGGAAGAAGGTGTGAAAAGTTTCAAAACTCATTTGAAAAAGATAGGAAACTCTCAATACTTCACATATGAAGAATTCGCTACAATGCTCACTCGTATTGAAGCTTGCTTAAACTCAAGACCACTAAGCCCAATGAGTGAAAATCCCTCTGATCTTTGTGTTTTGACGCCGGGTCACTTCCTAATTGGAAGTCCTCTTCTCGCTCCAGATGAATTAGACTATTCCCAACTTAATGCATTATTCGCGAATCGCTGGCAGAAATTAAAGTTACTTCACCACCAATTTGCGATAAGGTGGAAAGATGAGTATTTGAAGGAGCTACATAAAAGAGATAAGTGGAAATACCCCCAGAGAAAATTTACTGTTGGCGATCTGGTCGTTGTAAGATACGATAATCTTCCCCCAAACCAATGGCGTCTTGGACGTATTGAAAACGTCATATGTGGTTCTGACTCAAAGGTCAGAGTCGCCGAAGTGCGTACGCAAAGTGGCCTAATAAGTCGACCTATTGTCAAACTTGTGCTGTTACCGAACCCAGAACAATAATAATTTTTCCTTTTGTGCCATTTACAGTTAATAATGTCTACCCCACCACGACGACTACAGATTGAACGTAAACAGGAGAATTCTGATCACCAAATAAAAGATCATCATCCACAATCGAATATCAAGAATAGGACTGCCGCTATTGCCAGAAAAATCACCCCTTGCGAAAATGCTTCAGATTTCGTCGCCTTTCATCTACCAAACGCCTTAACACAGTAAACTGCCTAGCCCATTCCCACCAGTTGCACAGCTGTCGCAGCCGTGAGAGAGGCAAGGTACCCTGCTACATGGCTCTAAAAGAGGAAATAGTAATAATAATAAGTTAAAACGGAAACAGCGAGGAAAGCCAAAGAAAGAACAGCAGTAAAATAACATGAGCGTGTCAGCAGTTCAAGCTACTACTTCTCGCACAGCAACGATAATCATCAATGTAAATCTAGCTTTACAAAACTATAGGCCGTATTCGAAATCCTACTCTAAAATTTTGAAATCCTAAAATGAATTTATACTTGCAATAATTTCTCCAAACATGAATTGTACTTACAAATGTATTATATTTTTCATAAGCTACACTAATTGTAATAATGAATTAGAAGGAAAACGTTTAGTTTTGCTTTGTGTAAAGTTTACCTAATGTTCCTTATATTAGCAATCTCCTTACTACTTCCTATTTATTTGATTTTGCAGTACTGCAAGGGGGGCGGTATGTTTATGAGAAACTAACGATTCCATATCGTCCCACCTACGCACTATTTAATACGCGTTCCCATTTCTATTCCTTTAACTGTTAAGAATATAGCTTCTTCACTCCAGCACCCAAGTAGTGAGATACTTCGTGAAATGTACACTTGAACTCTCGTAAAGTGGCTAACACAGTTCAGTACTTATTTTGACCTCACTCTGTTAAGAACAGTGCGAAACCTACACTATCACCCCACAAAGAAAGGAAATATATATGACCATATACCTATACATACATATATAAGCAGAAAGGTACACCGTTCAATAAAAAGAAGTTTCTATCGAAATTCTAACCCCCCGTGTTTTAATTTTCTAACTTTTAATTTTTTGAAACCACTTGTCATAACCCCCCGTATTAACATATAGTTTTCCTAAATTATTTAAGAGACTTATTGGTCTGTAACTGGTAGGATTGCTTTCTTAAATGATGTTGCGAAATAATTTGGACGTATACAGCTTTTGAATATTAATTTCAACAATTTTATGGCTTTAATGCGAATATTTTCCAAAAGCAAGTTTGAGACGCCATCGAGCCCTGGAGCTTTTGAAGATTTTAATTTGCTCAGTGTGATAGACATTTCGGGTGTGGGGATAAATACAGCCCCGTTTATTGATGCCTCCTCAGTTTTCAGTTGTAGTGCAATTTTATTTAATGTGCTTATATCATCAGCAAATTGGGCAGTATACTTGGAAGAGTATGCGGTGGTTATAACAATGTTTCGTTGATTGATGACGTCTTTGTAATCGGCAGTAGTTTCTGTTTAACAGTTTTGCGGATTAAGAGCGCAAAACCACCTTCTCTACTGTCCTTTCTATCATTGCGGTGCAGAATATATTTCTGAAAGAACTGACAATGGTTCTCTTTAAAGAACGATTCATTTATGCCCTCTAATTGTACGTGAGTTTCTCCAATTGTTGAAATGTTAAGTATGTAGTAATGCCATTTGCATTAAAATGAAGAAGTAAAAGACTGTTTGCTCTATTTGATTCCATGTGCATATTTAAGAAGAGATACAACAACTTGGATTTATTGTACCTTTGTACATCTACTAAGCTCATCAAGAGCAGAAGTAAAAATATTAAATAGCTGATCAATATTAAAGAGATCAGTTTTAGTGCCTCTCATAACTTCAGCGTAAGAACCTACCAAATTTTGATTGCTCTCAAAATTGCGCGAACTATTTATTACGTGTGGGGTACTCGCAGCGAATGCATTGTGAGTGCGTTTTCGGGGTAATTTGGTTCTCGTAGTTTGATGGGTTGTTACTCTTGACTTTATTTCTAGAGAAATGGTACGGTAAGGGCAGTTAACTTCATTAGCTGAATGATCTGTTCTCCCTCTACCATTTTTCTTACAGTTGAAGCATGTAAAAGCTGCAAGTCTTTTATTGTTTTTAGTCAATGGACAGTCGTTAGTAGAATGCTGATTAGCGCACGTCATACAAGTTAACGGAAGTTATTGCTAAATTAATTCACACGCTTATTGTTAAATTAATAACACGCTCAATTCCAAAGAACTGCTTACCTTTATCTTTCACACGCTTAACAAAATAAATGGTGTCAACTCTAAAGATTTGCTGACCTAATGTCTACGAGTTGGTTGTTGCAAAATTGTCGATGTAACATTTCTCAAATAACAAAATAATGAAAGAAAGCAAAATAAAATAATTTGCTTTATTGCATTTTAGTTCTTAAGTTTATTTACTGTAAAATAAATTAATAATAATTTCAGACTACATGTCTGAAGATATTTTCAAAAAACAAAATAATTCATAACGGGAATTAACTTACATACCGGCTGATGATTACATCGTTCTCCACCGTGACCATACATTAAAGCTTGTAGTTTTTCCACGCGATTATTATGTTCCAAATTGTTTTAACATTATGCAACGAGTTTGGGTTAAATGTTCTATGTGGAAACTGAACTTTGCAAACGGCGCCTTTGTCCGAACAATACCTTGTTTTAACCCCAGTTACTGCTGACGGTGACAGGTTATAGTTTTTCAACTCTGTATTAATGTCATCAATTTTGATTTTTGGAAGACTGCTGAAAGCAACTTATTTTCTTTTGCGTTGAAGGAGTGGAATGTTGCTGTCCTTTAGAGATGTTTTGCAGGATTCATATTTTTTCTCAGTTTCCGGAAATATTTTAGTGTCGATAGGTATCCGCTTATATACGAAATCTTGACAACGAAGGTGTTGCATTTCTCTAAAAGATACGTCGACATCAGCCACAATTGGTGGAAGTTTGTAAGGAATTTCAGGCAGTGCAATATTGCTTTCTGGCGTATCATTCATATCCTCGAGACTTGTTAGATCATTGTATATATTTTACCGAAATGATGTTGTACCAATTGACCTGATATTGAAATTATGATAGATAAATGCATCTGTTTTCTGGTTGAAGTCAAGCCAAAGGCTTGGCCGCGCGAGGCATTTTGACTTAGTTTTTGAGCACTTCAATATTTGGATTACTTAATCTTTATGGAAATTAATTTTAACAACTGAAA
The DNA here is from genome assembly GCA_019455685.1 of Philornis downsi. NCBI lineage: Eukaryota > Metazoa > Arthropoda > Insecta > Diptera > Muscidae > Philornis > Philornis downsi. Next base: position 795,304 of record JAHXMU010000155.1, read on the forward strand.
TGTTAACTTTAACTTTTTTTGTTTTAATTCAGTCACATGCGGAAATCTGTTCGCCATTTAAAAATTCTGTAGGGAAATTTCCTTTTCGCCAAAAATTAACATATGCAGATTTTATAGTATTTAAGCTGCTGTTAAGCAATAATGCTGCAATGCAATATGTTTTTATCAAATATATAAGGCAGTTGGAGGTTCATTTAAAACCTTTGGCAGTAGTAAATAGTAAACCCGATAAATAAACGAGGTATGATGCAAGTCATAGAGCGCTTCTGCGAGATATATCGGTACTTATAACGACCGATAACAGCAATCTCTCCATTTACTCAGGCGTAAAACAGTGATACTGCAGAAAAGATCTTAATAATTAGGTTGTGAGGTGCAACTATAAGCGTTTTTAGATTGAAAGGAAGTCCTGGAGGCCAAATTCTGCCGAATGTCTGTCTACGTCTAGAAATACGAAAGAACAGAAAGGTTATTTTCGATAGTATTACTCATAAAATTTACAAACTATGACATTGTTTAAGAGTTCCGTGTTGGTGTCTGAATCCAAACTGATGTTGCGGTTTAATCTTCTCATATAGAGTAGGATTGGACTGGCAAAAAAAAAGAACTGTTCAAATACTGATTATGGGTAACATGCTTACTGAACTATGTGAATTTGTCAAGCATTCCGATTTAATAGGTTTAGGGACCGTAATTATCTATGAGCACCTTCATTTCAATAAGCCGTAGTATAGCATTGAGTTGTATACAAAGATCGTGACAAAAATCATGTCATTTGTGTCCATATAATGATTCGAAAATGTACTTTTATTATTAGTGTTTTACCTGATTAAGTACCCAATCTGTACTTAAATCTACAAAGTCATCTGGCGGCAATAGATAACACAGCACTCATTCACCCAATATAAAAGACACACACCAGGCACCGCTAGTTGGCTAGCTACTGTTCCTACAACATCGCAGTATATAGTAATATTTGTAGACTTGCACTGGTTTTCGATTCTGCAGTTCTACTGGGGACGCCTTGCCTGAAGGAATCCAAATTGGTAGTTCAAAATTATTTGTATTCAACTCTATTTCTAATCCAGCGGCTATTTTATTGCATAAAGGGCCCGTCACATAAGATACGTCGCGTCCGTTGCGGCAACGTGTTTGACTGACAGCTGAGTTGATTGCATATATTTTAATGAAGATCGTCACATTCACGACGTATGCGTTGCCGTAACGGATTAAAGTTGGTCAACTCTCAACTTTTGACGTACGGCAAGTCCGTCACAGAAATCAGCTGATTTTGTTTTTCTTTGTTTGTTTGTTTTTCTGCTTATTGGTTGCAGCTTTTTCTTTTGCCTTTTTTTTTAATTAATTTGTTGTTTCATTTATATTTAAATGGAATATATGCTTATAGAAGCGATGCAGATGCACCCTTGTCTTTTTGATAAGACAATTAAAACATATCGCGACAAGGTTGCGAGAGAAAAATCGTGGAGGACTGTGGCGGCTGCCACAAACGCAACTGGTGAGTTAATTTTTAAATAAATTATTTGAATGTTGATATTGACCATGTATTTTATATTATATTGCAGTGGAGCAATGCCAGAGTCGCTGGAGGTCTCTTCGCGACAGGTATGTGAAGGAGGTCAATGCAGCCAAGGCTCCGTCGGAAAGTGGTGTCAAAGACGGGAGTGGTTGGCGCTACATGGACGCGATGTCCTTTTTGCAACGCCACGTTGCTCCGAGTAGGTAATTTCAAAGCTTTGCCATTATGTTTTTGGACATTTCTAATCAAATTTATTTTCCAGAACATGTTGGTTTGTTTGCTGTGAGCTGCCACCTCCTCTCGGGCAATCAACACCACATACACTCGAACCAGAAGGTAGGAAATGGAGTGATAAGAGGAAAATGCAGGAGGATAGGTTCGAGACCCTTTGTGGCTCTGTGTCTGACTGGATTAAAAACCGGCCAGCACAGAGTCAGCCTCCACAGCCGGTGTCTCGCAACCAGGATTTTTTAAAAGTGCTAGACGGCTACCTGCAGAAGCGCTCTGAGGACGACCAAGATAGGCTAAAGGTCCAATTGCTGAACATGGTTGTGAATTTTGAAAAGTGATGTGATGTATTAATGTGAATTTTCAGTTTTTTAGTTTTATATATATATGATCTCTTCGAATTTTTTGATGACCAGTGATCAATTATGTCGATTTATATATTTAGCGAGCTTTGTGGTCCTTTTTTGTGATGCAAATAAAACAACTTTTAACAACATTTAAATATTATTTTATACGTATTTTTATTATTAAACAAATATGAAGCTACTGCGGGGAATATTGCTTAATCGGGTGTGAAACGACATAGCTCATAAGTTCATCTTCTAATTTGAATGCGCATTTTGATGCATTATTTGACGCTGTTCTCCTGGCTCTTTGCAAAGGGACAGATATTTCACTACGCCACAGCCCATTGATCTGAATTGTGCCATCGTCACGGTCGACATATTCTGGCGGACAATAACTGCCATCATGCATTTTGAGGAAATTGTGAAGAAGCACTGTGGCTTTAATAACTTTCTCTGCGGATTCGGGTTCCTTATGGTTTGGTGGAATTCGTCTGGGAAGCAAAAAGTGGTTGCGAAAAACCCATGCGAGTCGCGATTTCGCAGTAGTGGTTGCACCAAATATCTTCGTTGCCCGTACAATTTTCTCAAACACTCGCGGGGCTTGGAACAACATAAGCATTATTGATATTACGTTCATTAATTGGGCAGTGTCCATATTGAATTTATTTGGCAGTCTATTTTGCAAATTTGCGATAAAATTTTGTGTGCGCTAAAAACTACTTATCAGCTGTTTTCTCATATACGGCAACGGATTTGTTGTGACGACTCTAGACTCTTCATACGTCATGTCAGTCAAATACGTTGCCGCAACGTATTCAACGGATTCTATGTGTCAGAGCCTTAAGTTCGTGGACATCCGGTCAGGTCAAAGTTATTGTTGTTGTCAGCTTCTTACCATTAGTCAGTTATGTACTATCGCCACTGTCGTTTGTACGCGTTTCGGTTATGTCTTGCCTGAGAGACACCTTGTAATCTGAGTAACTACAATCGTCGCAGTCTGTCGTCCCGTAATTTGACACGATATCATCGCATCAATATGCTATTGAAGAATGTGCCCACTCCTTTGTCGCTTCTATGTACTAGATTAACGTCGAACGAAAGGAGATACATAACACTTACATACAGTGGGCAGCAAAAGTCATGGTACCCCAGTTATACTAATATGTCTTCCGTAATTTCTCAAAAACTACGAAACATATCATAAAAAACTTATTTTTATTTAATGTTCTTATTTATATACTACAATAAATCAAAACAATATTTCACGTTTATATCTAAACAAAAAATAAAAAAATTAAAAATAATGTAGACTTCATATTTATACGCAGCAAAAGTCTTGGTACCCTTGAAAAAAATACCAAAGTTCAGCACACTTTTACGATTTTTGAGTTTAATTGATTTACCTAATACTTAGTAGGATATCCCTTAACCTTTAACTACTGAGGTGAAATATTTTGGCGTATATGCTGTGGTGGTGGTAAATTTTACCCCTTTTTAATTTTTAGAAAATTTTGGCCAACAATTTTTTTTTATTTATTTGTTTTTAATTGGAATAAGATGACACATTTTTAAATGAATAAAGTAATAAAATAAAAAATCAAACTTCTAGTTAAGTAAAACAAGGATTTTATTTCAAATTCACTTTTCTTAAAACTAAAAAAAGGAACAAACGTTAACTTAAAAAAACGTATTAAAAAAAAAAAAACAAAAACATAAAAGGCATTTTTTTCACAGCCAAATGTATAACATTAATAATAAAACAGAAAACAAAGAAAAAATATATTGGAAAAAAAATTGAGATCAATGCATTTTTTGGAATTTTACTAATCTAATTCCTTACTTGCACAATTCATGCATACGCGTTTACTGCATCCCATACACATAGGCTTGCAACAAAACAGACATACATGTGTAGTCTTTCGCTTTAACCTACTGGGGCAGATGTAGCACAGCTTCCTGGCAACTGTGGTCGGCTCTACTGGAGGGGGAGTTACGGAGTCTGGTCCTAATATGCTACTTATGTTATCTCGAAGTAACTTAGGCAGTCGTTGGTTATGCTCCCGCCTTTCCAAGTGTGGTAAAACCAATTGTCGGTCTAGATTTTTTAAAAATTATGCTCTCGATTTACCATCAAACTCGTCACAAGATTGGTATATTACATAAGCATTTGCAGCACATATATCCACTAATCTATAAAAAATTACAAGTGGCCAGCGTCGTGTACGTCGACTACATGAATATATGGAGCATTTTTTGTCAATCTAGTTGAGTTCTGATGTACCGTGATGGTTCTTTTGCAGACCACTTGTACCCATTTTTCCCATAAAAATAGTTTGTTATTGGCTCGATTTCGTCTTCTCCATTTTCTTCTGCAATACTTTGGCAAATTTCGTCAATAACATATTCATCGGTAACATCACATTCACTGCCTGCTTCATCTTCTATGCTTACTTCATCGTCTGCATCACTTTCTTGAACGCAAAAATCTGGATCTGCAATTTCGTCATCAACGTCGCTGATTTCGTCGTCGTCTTCCAGTAATTTGGCTATCTCTAAATCATTAATTTTTCTGGAATTTGACATAGTCTGTAAAAATAAATTGCGAAAAACTGTAGGAGTGGTCAAAATGATTCCATAAAAAACTAACGCTTAACCTGAGGAGTGGTATTTTATTTACATTAAATACTTACGCTAGGTCTGATGTGGGGGTAAAAATATTTCCAATAAAAAAAAACGAATGCCCGGACGAGTGGTAATTCTTACACCAGTACGCATAAATATCCGCTTATACGATACCCATCACGATCAAAACACAACTGAATAATAGTAATGGGATTATGAGAAGATACAAAGAGCATAATTTTTTTTTTTTTTTTTTTGAATTCTGGATTTATTACAATCTGTCCTTGGACATTCATTAACATTCACATTGGCCTACATTGGGAACACTTCCTTGAGTGTCCCTACTGCTTTATTCGTCCTGAGTAACCAGGTCCTGTGTGGTTCTCCTCCTTAGTCTGGTAAATAATGGTGTTTCGTTCATCAGATTGGACGCCAGCTGATTCGGATGTTGTTGAATACGATTCATGTATCTAGCGGAGTATTTTTGGACTTCTTCCTTAATGAAGAGTGTTTTCAATTCTCTATGCAACTGTTTGTTCGAGAAGTATCTGGGTGCACCACTAATGGTTCGCAGTACTTTGCATTGAAAGCGTTGTAATATTTCAAGGTTGGAGTTTGCTGCAGTCCCCCATAACTGGATTCCATATGTCCATACGGGCTTTAAGACGCATTTACAGATTTTTAATTTGTTGTCTAGGGATATTTTGGATTTGCCATTCAAAAGCCAATTTAAGGATCTTAGTTTGAGCCCCAAGGCCAGTCTTTTTATAAATATATGCTTTCTCCAAGTTAGTGTTCTGTCCAAATAAATGCCTAGATACTTTGCAACATTTGCTTGAGGCATTTCAACATTATTAATAGACACGGGAGGGCAACATAATCTCCGAAGTGTAAACGTTACCTGAACCGATTTCGTTTCGTTTGCCTTTATTCTGCATTTCTGCAGCCATTTTATTATGGTATCGAGATGATTTTGCAATTTTCTAGATGCTTGATCCGGGTTGATATCAGTGGCAAGAACAGCTGTATCGTCTGCAAACGTTCCGATAAGAGTCCCTTCTTCTGTGGGTAGGTCCGAAGTGAAAATCAGATATAAGGTAGGACCAATAATGCTGCCCTGAGGTATGGTATGGTAGGTATGTATTCTGTATGGTTCGAATAGGGGGATCGTGTTTTATGGACTTGTTCGTACCCTTTATTACTTTATATAGAGAATAGTCGGTAGCTGCAGTTGCATCTAAATTTTCCAGATCTCTATCAGTTTTTCTACTATCCTCTACACTTAAGACCTCTTTGAGTTCTTTTGTTAATTTATTTAGAACCACTTTGTCGCCACCACTTTGACTTCCAGGTTGTGTTTAGATAACCCGTTTGCATTCCACAAGACTATTATCAATCGATCGAATTTATGGCATTTTCGATATTAGAGTTACCAACATTGTGGTCATTGCAGTCATTTGCTGCATCATCTGCTTCATTACCGCCATCATTTCGCGGAATTCATCAGTGAGCGTAGTGATCAATTTGCTCTCTGTTGGATTTGTATCAGCTTCTCTTATATTATGTCTTGGATTGTTTCCGTTTCTAGCGGTTTCTGCATATGTGAATCCATGGCGCCTTTCGGCGGCCTTGCCTTGCAGAGGTGCCGGGTAATTTGCACCTAAGGCGGGAAAAGTGCCTAGCACGGGGGTGCCAGGTTGCTTTTCGGCAATAAGAGGGGCTGACTCTACGGGACCTGACGAGGGGTGTTTGTCAGGCTGCTTGCCAGCTTTACGAGGGCCTGGTAAAACGGGGAAATAACCAGGAGGTTGCCTAAAGGTAACATTTTTATCAGAAACAACGCGAGATGTTGTTTTCTGCTGGGCAGAATTATCGGCTCTTTTGGCCGAAGGGGTTTTATTGGGGTTAATGATCTTTTGATAGACCTGGCAACGTTTATAGTTTGCGGGGTGATTTCCCTCACACAAAACACATTTTACATCTGCAGTTGGAGCTTTTCGAGAACAATTTATTGATAGATGCTCTCCAGCGCATTTAATGCACTTAGGTTTTCTATGGCACCCAGCCTTCGTATGTCCGTAGTGTTTACAATTAGAACATTGTACGATTTCCCTCGTTGGTCGGGGGGTTCAAAAGACACGATCGTGTTAAGCAATCTTTTAATTTGATATACATCCTTATTGTTTTCATGGGGCTCTAATTCAATCCTAAACAATGACAAGGGAAGTTGGGTATACCTGTTTTTTATATTATGGACATATTTGACGTTGTGTCCTAAATTTTTAAGAGCATCAACAATATCCTCCGCTTCCGTCGAATAATGGAGATCTCTTAACACTGCTTTAAAATTTCTTTCCTCTTTCAGTTTGTAAGTGTAGAATTCTGTTTTTTTATTTTCGAAAACTTTCACAATTTTCGAAAAGAATTCCGGGGTTTTAGGTAGTATTTTCACTTTATTGTGGTTTAGTACCTTAAGAACGTATACTTCATTTACTTTTTCGTTGAGTTCTTTAATTAGTGGTTGGATTTTGACTACACCATCAACAAAAATTGGAGGAGGTTTGTGAACGACTTCCTTTTGTTTAAACTGTTCACCGGCTTCAAGCCCAGAAAATCGATTTTGATTTTTTGGTCGATCACCCAACCAGTACTCATCCAAAGTAGCCTGTTTCCGATTTTTCGGGGATGAGGATGCGAGGCCTTTTTGATGGAACTTCGATCCAGGAGTTTCCTGTCTCCTCGGATACAATGGGTTCGTTATGAGAAATTACAATCTCATAACGATTTCTAGCATTTCCTGGAGTAAGGAAATTTACCTTTACTTCAAAGGTTAAGTCGCAGAACTTCAGTCAATCGGGTCGGCATGGAGTGCACAAGCTTTTTAGTGTATTCTGTGGATATTTGACCCCATTCTGTCAAAAGTATCTCTTTGAGCTGAGCTTTGCTGGAAATTGTGTGGTTTCGGGCGCGTTTTTCCAAGTGACCCCCAAATGTGCAATGGGGTTCAAATCAGGACTCTGAGGTGGTGTTTTAAGCATATGTGGTGTATTGTATGCGATCCACATCTTAACGTCAGCAGCGGTGTGCTTTGGATCATTGTCCTGTTGAAAGTAATAATTATCACGCATGTTGAACTTTTCGGTACTCTGGTTTAGGTTTTCTTTCAGAATGTTCATGTAGACTGTCTTGTTCATCGTCTCCTCAATGAACACTAAATTACCAACACCAGCTGCTGACATGCAGCCCCACACCATTACTCCACCCCCACCATGCTTGACAGTTTTTATGGTATTCTTCGGATTTAGCTCCTCGCACTTTTTCCGTCATACTAAAACGCGTCCATCCGATCCAAAAATATTAAATTTGGATTCATCGGAGAAAATTGCTTTTTCCCAAAAATCAATTGTCTTATTTTTATATTCAGTTGCGAAATCCAAACGTTTTTTTTTTTGTTGGTGTCGCTAACGTGTGGCTTCTTTCGCGCAGTGCGAGCATTGTAACCGGCCCTTTTGATGCTTCTTCGTACCGTGTCTGCAGAAACATCTTTATCTAACGATTCTTTCAACTCTGTCGCTATTCTAGGTGCACTTGTAAACGGATTTTTGTTTATAATTGCTTCGATATGTCGTTCATCTCTATTATTGAGCTTTGCTGGACGGCCTGTTCGCGGTTTATTTTCAATGATTTTATCCCTCTTAAAATGATTAACAACTTTTTGCACTGTTGATTTGCTTCTATTTATAATTTTAGCAATATCTGAGTATGACTTTCCCATTTCGTGACTATTTATAATTATTTTTCGTTCTTCTATTGATAGTTCTTTTCTCGACATTTTAACAACACGCTTGAATTTACTTCTTGCAAAAACTAAATGCTTCTTCTACTTTTTCTAAATTTGGAAAGTACCGTTATGTTTCTCAAAGGTGATCTAACAAAAAATTAAAGGGCTGCCAACTGTTTTGCAAAGGGGTTTTTATCGGGTAAATCAAACACCAGGGGTACCAAGACTTTTGCTGCGTACAAATATGAAGTCTACATTATTTTTAATTTTTTTATTTTTTGTTTAGATATATACATGAAATATTGTTTTGATTTATTGTAGTATATAAATAAGAACATTAAATAAAATAAGTTTTTTATCATATGTATCGTAGTTTTTGAGAAATTACGGAAGACATAGTAGTATAACTGGGGTACCATGACTTTTGCTGCTCACTGTACGTATAGCTTACCCTACATCTGCTTCTCAATCACTCTTGAACTTCTTCATGGTATGTAACAGATTATAAAAACCACTAAAACTATCTTAGCTTAAAGAAGTAACGGAAGAATAATTGCCTTTCTCGATCAAATCTACTCGGTCGTATTCGGGGGATTTATAATCGTCAGATTTAGAAAATTTCCTGTCCATTTCCTTAAACTTTAGTTAGTTTTATTGGCTAGTAAATTCGGCAGGGAGCATAACACATAATTGCTTTTTTGTCTTCAGCACTTAGTTAACTAAAAATATTGGACAATATCTTTCATGTATTTTGATATAATCTTCATTCCTGCCTTTCTTTGTCTAGATTAAGCCGTATGTTGTTTTCAATTTTGCATATAATCCTTTATAGATCTTTCTTATTCTATATAAATTATACTCGTTAAATTTAGTGACATCAAGGCAATTTAGATACTCATGCAATTGTTCGCTATAAGGGCAAAATGATCTGAACTCAGGTCATCAGAGTTTTGTAAGTTATTTGTAATTCACCAAAGTATTTGGCATTCTAATCTCTTCCTATCAGAAACCTATGTAGGTACTAAGTTTCGGAAGAAATTTTTTTTTGCGGCAATGTGGAATGTAGGTGGCGATTTTTCAAATTCGTTAAATATCTTTTATTTTACCAACAATTTTATTGCGTCATATCACCTCAATCTTTTGTATGATTACAAATTATCCTTGCAATAAGTTGCATGTATTAGAAGTTTAAGTTTCAAATATTATATTTGAATTAAAAGATTTACTAACATGGCTTTTATTATGAGAGTATTTTAGTTAACACACATTACATTGCATATATGCACATGCATATATATATATATATATATATATATATATATATATACATATATACATATATATATATGTATATATAAATACGTATATATTTATATACATATGTCTAGCTGGGAACCCTAATAGTTTTAAGTTAAATGAATTGTTACCCTTAAGTGCAACCCTAAGAATTATAACGAAAAGAGATTGAAATAATAAGATATATGTATGTACATACGTCACTTGAATTCAAGACGTCAAGCTAACCCGAAGGTAAAATATACGCCCGAAGTTATTAATAAAATATATAAAATCGAAAAATTTAATTTTGTTTTTATTTCTCAACCCGGTTTGGATAATTAATTTATTCGCCCTCACCCCAAACATTTGGTCCTTCGCCCGGATACCTGAGCCACCCACAAAAGAGTAAATAATTATCCAAACAGTTCTGTTTTAGATACGAATATCTGTTCGGCATTTTCCCCTGCTCCCGATTACATCTTAATAATAAACATCATCACAGCAACCAAAACCTAGAGGTAAGTCGTGTGATTTTTGTTGTGATATTGTTTACGAACAATAATAAAGAAAAAGTGCATGAACACAACTCAATTGTGATAATCGCGAGTGATTTTCTCTCTAAAAAACCACCACCATCTACCCGCGTTTTTTGATATTGTCATTTCGCGTCTCCGTTTTCGATCCCCACACCGCGCAACCACATCGTTTTCAGCGACGGTAACACAAAACAAAATATTGTGTTCCCCGCAATCCCTTCATATACAATTGTTATTGTAATTCGCTTTGCGTCGTAGCTTTCATTTGTCCCTACATTGCGCAGCTACTCCGCTTACAGCGACAATAACAAAACACAAAAAATCTTGTGTTCCCCCCTCTCTCTTCTTAAACTGTCGTTATCAACACTTTTGACTGCTGCGCAGTGCGTGTGTGTGCGTATGAGCGAACCGCTGATCGCTAGTGGTCATTGCGCTATTTACTAATTCTCCCTGTCACTGTGCACAGTGGGCCCGAACGGAACAAAAATTGGTCAAAAATATTTTGTTCCTTTATGTTGTGGGAAATTAATTTTTTTTGGAAATTTAATCAAATTAAAGCGGAAATCAAAAATTAATACGACATTTTAAAATTTTTGTGGTTTTAAAGGGAAAATCTTATTGGTATCGAACTAAAACCCGTTTCGACCAATAAATAACTTGGATTATCTGGATTGTATGCTTTTGCACTCTGTATTGTCTACTAATATGTAGTTTTTTTTATAGCACAGTGGTATCGGTAAAGCAAAATTT
>JAHXMU010000155.1:816382-827627 GCA_019455685.1 Philornis downsi
GTCCAAAAAATATATTTTTTGATTCAAACAAAAGTGGCAAACTTTAACTCGCGGGGCGCGGGGTGGCGGGGGGATATGTTGTTCGCTACGCCGCTTCCTGGAAATTTAGTCGCCATGGAGCCGTACACGGGAGTGCAGCGTGCATTTTGTGTCCGAGCGTATTACGAAAACAATAAATCAGTGATTACTGCACGACGTTTGTATCGGCATGAACACGGTTTACACGATTTAAGTGAAGTTCCAAGCGCCAATGTGATACGAAAATGGATCAGAATGTTCGAAACAACCGGCTCAACAGTACCAATTACGGTTCGTGGTCGCCCAGTTTCTGCAAGATCAGCCGACATTGTGGAGCGTGTTCGTGTTTCAGTTCAGCGAAATCCGCAACAGTCAACACGTAAGAGAAGTCAGTCTTTGGATGTCAAAAGAATAACTTTACGACGAATTTTGAAACGTGATTTGCATTTGAAGGCTTATAAGATTCAGATAGTCCAAGAATTAAAACCGGATGATGCCAATAACCGACTTAACTTTGTAAATTTGATGCTAGAGCGGTTCAACAATTTCAACAACGTGATTTTTAGTGATGAGGCCAATTTTCACCTTAATGGCCATATGAACAAGCAAAATTGTCGGTTCTGGTCCGAGACTAATCCCCGTCGCTTGCATGAACGTGTACTTCACAGCCCTAAGCTTGTCGTGTGGGCTGGGATAACGTCAACCGGTATTATTGGACCACACTTTTTGAGGACGAAAGAGGGCATGCGATGACGGTTAGAGCGAACAATTATTGCAACATGCTAGCAGACTTTTTGGTGTCAGCTTTGCAAGAACTTCAAGGCAATACCTCGAGGATATGTTTTCAACGGGATGGGGCCACATGTCATACGGCTAGAGTATCCATAGAGCTGCTGAAAATGTTTTTCCTGGAAAACTCATATCGAAAAGGGGGGATATTGAATGGCCCCCACGTAGCCCCGATGTCTCTCCATGCGATTATTTTCTATGGGGCTACCTCAAATCGGTAGTCTACGAGAATAATCCGACCATTTAGAGCAGTTGAAGAGGAACATTATTCAGGAAAGTAACAAAATACCGAGAACAACTTTTCAACGAGTTTTCCAAAATTTGAGACTTCGGTTCCAAGAGTGTCAAGCAGCCGAGGGAAACCATTTGGACAACATTATTTTTAAGTCTTAAAAATTCCCATGCTTCTACTTTTTAAAAATACAAATATATTTTTTTTATGTTTCGTAGTTTTTTTTTTAATTGAGTATTTGAACCGCCAACACCCTTATGGCCCACCCTGTATTTTACTAGTCTAATTAAGCATTTTTCATTTGAACTTGAATCCCCATCAAGGTGTCCCTACACGTACACGACAACTATCGTAAATCTTCATAAACTTCCTAAAACTTAATCGATTTTTCGAAATTCACTTCGTTCCTTGTAACTCTTCATTCATTGACTGCACTAAATTAAATGTTGATCCCCCATTTGGTCTGTTTGCCAGAATTTTGAAATAAGTGACCGAATAAAAAGGATTCTTCTGGTACCTCCATACAAATGATTGGTTTTACCATACACTCTTAGGTTAGTATCATTTATATATTTACAGTAAATTTAGTTGTGTGTAAACGTAATGTTTATACTTACCTCTTACTAAAAAACTTGTTATAAATAACATTTATACTTATCTTTTTTATAAAAACTTGTTAAAAAATGAATTACAAAATGAATTTAAAATGAATTTTTCCATGAACATACCTAATATAAGATTAAATCAAATTGTGCTTTATACTACCTTTTTTGTCCCTTTTGGGGTAAAGATATTGTGAATTGTTCTTAAGATAATTGTTCAGATAATATTTAACGAAAGCCAAAAATTACACTTGTGACTACCATAAATTGTAAAAAGCAAAGGTCAGTTGCTCTGCCCAATTCAAGCGGTAAGCATCAAAGCTTCCCAAATATACTTATATCTAATTGAAATTAATCATCTTAATTTCTTTTATTTTACTACCTACAACCAAATAATTTCTCAATTCTCTTGAGAAATTATCTTATTAAAAGGCGCCATAACATTCATCAGCAGGTCGACTTGCCTTCCCAGCGGCATAGAAGATTACCTCAAAACTAAAATACAGTTCACAACCTACTCTGGAAATTTCCAACCGGGTGCAGTGTCGATCATCACATCAAATTAATTGCAGCAAGAACAACAACAGCCCATTTTCCCCAGCTGCAATCAATCAGCTGCGACTTCTTCACCCAATTCTATTCATGATCAGCTTCTATTTCTACATCTACTTTTATTCAAGTTTAATTCGGTAAATGTTAAGAGGGGGTTTAATCAGTGTTTCAGAACACTGGATCTTTGTGCACTGTAATGACTTAGTAAAACTTTAGGAATATCGAAGAAGTTGCCTCGCCTTTTCTGGTAGAAAAATAGACCGATTTAACCCATGCATTCGCGGCTTCATATCTGTCAAGCATGTGCACAGATTGCACACATCGTACGTTTGATAAACATTTACAAGTCATTGTTGTTTCCCTTCCCGAAAGGCAACAAGATTCTTTTTCAATTTGTTTCGAGCTAGGGAAAAATTATACGGGAATTGAATTTGAGGTAGATTTCTCTGATAATCTACTACAAAAAAAAAAACAACTTAAATAGTTTCGCAATTGCCTGATTCAGTATTGTTTGAATGGAAGTCAAAGATAGAAACCAGCAAAAGGAAGATACAACCATATTTTACAGCTTTTTTTCTGATAAAGACGAAAACGCAATACAGGTGGCTGAAAATATAAATAGAGTTCATGATCCTGGTACTGTAACAGCTGTCGGTTGTGTTCCGATAATTTTAATGTCAAAGATGCACCACACTCTGGCAATTGTTGAAAATGTCGATGTAAGCACTGCCTCTATTGCTCAGAAATAGAATAATGTACCACAAACCGTTTGAAACTGTTTGAATAAAGCTGGATGCAAACAAAAAGTCCGATATATGGGTGTTAACGTAAAATTATCTCATGGCCCAAATTTCCATTTGCAAACCACTGCTGCATAACAACAAAAACCGACCCTTTTCTAAGCAATGCACAATTCTCTTAGATTCAAAAACCGCACTTCTACCATTATCAGTACATAAGGACATTCGGTGGTAAATGCTCTCACATTTTGTTGTTGGAATTTCCGGGCTTCACTTCTACTCCTCTAATTTTCTACATCAGCGCTCTCCTGGGCCTTCAGTAATTGTTTCTATAGTTTAAAGAAACCTTGGTTCTTTGTGATTCTCTCTGTAATGTTCCCCCACAACAGGCATTACAGTCGACAGCATCATTTCCAGGTATGCACATATTGCCTTTCAGTATGCAACATGTTGCGATTAAGTGCGCACTATGTTGCCATTTAGAGCACAACGTGATGGCTCTGAGTGTGCACAACATTTGGCATTTAATACGTAATATGCTGCCATGGAGTGTTCAACATGTTGGTATAGAATGTGTAATGTTAGTGCGGGTCTTCAACATTTCGCGAGTTACATGTCTTTCATGTTTTTACTGTCAGTGTGGGGAAATGACTGTTAACTAGCTCAACCAACAAGCGTTAATCATTCTATATTATTAAAATAATTAAAACACCGTCCGATTTTAGCTATTTTTAAAACATAATTTCCCTATAGCATTACGATCCAATTTGTTATTGTTTAGGCCATCGTTATGAATATTTGAAACTAAGTTTTGAATATTTCCTGTCCAAAAGTGGTTTTTAGGCATCATGCCATATGGCATAGAACGTACTTAACGGAAAAAAAATAAAAGAATAAATTTTTATTTTTAGTGGAATTTAATACAGGTTAATACAATTTTAAGTTTAAAAGTTCACAAAATTCATTGAAAAACATAAAATAATAAATCTTTGCTTATTATATAACACACAAAAATTAAAAAAAAAAAGTAAATTCACTGCCAATTTAATTGCCATCATTATGTTGCTTCTGTATCTGCCCTAAAAAAAAAGGAATAATGGAACCAATTTATTATATAAATGTGTCTATGCTTACCTTACCTTATTCATGATATACTCTAAAACAATTTCTTTTGACATTTGGAATGCATAGATGGACGTTGCATTTTGAACAATAGTATCTGGAATATCCTTTGCATCCTTGTACTTTACATATACGTTTTACAGCTGTATACTCTGGCCAATGTTTAATACCGTCGAGACGCATCGAAATTGAAGGAGCCCTTTCTTACGACTGTCTTGGTTTCGAAGTTGATGGGCTGTCGAAAAGAGTTAAGTCTTCAGCTAGTCTTGGTCTTCCTCGTTTTCGCAAGTTTTCAACTGATGACAATGATAACAATCCATCAGCTACATCATTCCGGAATGCCAGTAAATCCGTTTGATCTTTCTTTCTTATATTATTGGTATCACAATCATTGCGATATTCTAACCAAGAGTTGCATACTGCTAAGTCGATGAAATGGTCGAAAATTCTTAGTGTCCACTTTCTTGTCCGAATGGAAACTCTATATAACGACAGCAAAAAGTCCATTTTGTCGACTCCTCCCATACATTTATTATATACTCCAACAACGTTAGGTTGTTCAATAGCGATGTTCTTTTTTTGTTCAACACTAAATCTGATAACCTCTTTGTTATCTTTATCACCATAAATGGTCGAAGCTAATTGAACACAGCCACCATCTAACCATTTCAAAAGGAAAATATGTTGGTTACCTTCAATACAATAGTCATAACTTCCTCTTCCTTGCTTTTGCAAGTCCTTTTCTATTGCAAGAGGAGCAGTAAAGCATTTCTTTGTACTCAACAAATCAAAACAAAAGCAAAATAGTAACGTATTTCTAACCAAAACAAAGGAAAAATACAAAACGCATAGCAACATTTTTTTCCGTTGAGTAAAATATATGCCATACGGCATAGTGAATCCTAAAAAAAATCCTACAGCTTTATTGATGGAGTTAGTGATCAAATTTTTTTTTTACACTTAATGGTGCGATGATTATCCAGTAAATAACGTAAATAAAGTTATCAAAAGGAGTAATTTTTGTAATAGAAAACACAAAAGTATGAAGTGATCTTTTTTTTACTAAAATACGAAACTCGAAAAGCACGCTTGCTTTCTGAATTTTCACAATTTACTTGGCCCTCTAAAAAAAATTTTTTTTCCATTTATTTGTACAAAAACCATCAAAGAAAAATATAAAAATACAAAAATAATAGTTTTCATAAGTTTTTTAATTTAAAATAGCCACCGAAAAGCGACTATGCCATATGGCATGGAATAACCGAAAGGGTTAATGTGCCATATCATAGCCCAATCCTAACACATAAGTCGATAAGTAATGGAACTAACAGGCTAATGTGGCCACTGACAAATAATCGATATTCTTTTTTGAAAGAGGCAACCTTCGAATGACTCCTGTCTTTTGGATCATTTGTTTTTGAGCTATGGCAACGAGTTTATATTTATAAACAAGAGGAAACGATTCGCTCACGGCTTGTTGTTTTAAATCCGGTGAATAGAAAGAAAACAACAAAAAACAATTGGGTGGTAGTGTTGCCATAAAAAAGCTTTGTGTACACGTTATACCAAGAAAAAAAACGTATCTAAAATTTTGTAAAGTTCTACCCCGACAATGTTGAATGTTCAGATTTTCTATCCACCAGCCGAAGTTATAATGGAGGGGTAATTTTCTGGCAACATGGGAGAATGTTTCTTCTTCTGTTTTGTTTATAAATATAAGCTCTTCAGTTACTGTGCTTCAACTGGCGTTACTTTTGATTTCTGTTGCAATTAGAATAAGAAAAGAACACGGACACAGCTGACTATTTTCATATTAGGTTTTATTCGCGTAGTTCTATAAGGACAGATAAATAGGGACTAATACTAAAAATGAGTGAGTTAAAAGATTGCAAATTCAAGGTTGCTTAAAGAAGGGTTGCCAAATATAATTCATTGATTGTGTTGCTACACTTCCAACACTCCTTCTCAACACAATTACATTAATTTTTTGCAATAAACAAAAATCGTATTACATCATTTAAATTTTATGATAAACCCAAAGACTTAGCAAATTTAGAATGCTTTACTTTACATAAATTCTTAGTTAGAATATCAGACATCATCTCATTGGTTGGAATATATTTAACCACGATCTCGCCTCTGGAGTGCATATCCCGAACATTATGATATTTAATCGCAATATGTTTGCTTCTGGAATGGAGCGTCGGATTCTTCACAAGACATTGAGCGTTCTGGTTATCATTGTAAGCTGTCATTGGGCCATCAAAAGGAAACTGCAGTTCAGCTAACACCTTCCGAACATATGCCACCTCCGTTGCAGCTGATGATATTGCCACATATTCTGCTTCAGTTGAGCTGAGGGATACTCCATTCTGTTTTTTAGCGCTCCAAGCGAAAACACAGTTCGCTACCACAGAAACGTAACCAGAAAATGATTTTCTGTCATTGGCATCTCCAGCCCAATCAGCGCCCACAAAGCATTCGATATGTTTACCGGTCTTCTTATACGCTAGCTTATAATCAACTGTCTTCTTTAAATATCGAAGGATGTGTTTATAAGCTGCTTCATGTTCCGAATGGGAATCACTATTCATCTGAGATAATTTTGTAACTGATAAAAGTATGTCAGGACGGGTTGACAATGCCAAATACATCAAAGTTCCAATAGCCGATTGATATTTCGTTTTGTGTACTCTTCTACAGCTTTCGTTATCGCATTTTACTTGAAATCCTGGATCTAATGGCGTGGAAAAATCTTTGGCATCAGACATACTGTACTGCTCAAGCACATATAGGATATACTGCTTCTGGGATATAGTTATCGGGCCAAGGTCACCTTCACGGTTGAATTCCATCCCAAGGAAGTAAGGAAGTTCACCGCCATCAACAATTTTATATTCTTTTGCGAGCGATTTCTTAATTTCATTCAATTCATCTAATGATGTGCTGTCAACAATCAAATCGTCCACGTAAACTACAATTATCCTTCTCGAAGGCTACATTCGTGAGATTTGTTTGACGGTTTCATCTCTTTAGGAATACGTTCTGTGGTTGCTTCTTCTCGATGAATATTATTTTCCTCCATTGGTTGTTCGGTATTTCGACCTTCATAATCATATATCGAAACGTCATTGCCAATATCGCGTTTTTCGTATCCATCAAATGTATCTTCGAAAAATATAACATCTCTTCCCACAATTACTTTGCGATTATTGGGATTATGCAATCGATAGGCCTTACTTTCCCCACTGTAACCAATCATCACGCTTTCAATACCCTTTGGCTCAAATTTTTTCTTGGATATCTTATCCAGTACAATGGCCTTAGAACCAAAAATTCTTAAATGGCCCACAGATGGTTTATACCCATTCCACATTTCAAAAGGCGTTTTGTCCCGTAGAATCCTCGTTGTTGTTCGATTTCTTATATAAGCTGACGTTCTTACCGCTTCTGCCCAAAAAGATTCAGATAAACCAGAATGTATCAACATCGTCCTCGCCATCTCGACCAACGTAAGATTCGCTCTCTCTGCCACACCGTTTTGTTGCGGTGTGTATGGTACCGTTAATTGCCTTTTTATACACTGTGCACGCAAAAAATTATCAAAGTCTTTGTTCACATATTCGCGACCATTATCCGTTCTCAAGCATTTTATTATTTTGCGCGTTTGTTTTTCGACCTCTGACTTATAGTCTTTAAATGCTTGAAATACACCGTCTTTTGATCTTAAACTATACACGGTTACATATCTCGAATAATCGTCTATAAACGTTGCGAAATATCGTGAACCGCCAAAAGATATTTTGTCAACTGGACCGCACACGTCACTGTGAATGACTTCCAAACGGTTTTTCATGTATTTTACCTTTTGCGCACGAAGCACATTCTAACGAATTTGGCATGTTGTTGTTTAATTTGATACCGCGAACTATCTGTTTATCAATTAAGTCTTTTAAACAATTATAATTCAAATGTCCAAATCTATTATGCCACTTCACAGCTTCATCGTTTGATTTCAAGACACTGTAACATTTGTCATGCCGTTCACTTTGTTTGTTTTCGTAAATAAACAAATCGTTTTCTTTATATGCCTTCAAAACACATTTGTTTTCTTCGTTCATGATCTTTACATAGTTGTCCATAAAACGTACACTCATCCACCACTTGCTGCTTTGCCGACAGAAACAAAATTATGTGGAATTGACTCCAAATGCAAAACGTTTTTTAATATCACATTCACACCATTGATATCGACGTCGCCGCGACCGATTGCTTTTACATACGTATTGTTCGGTAACATAATTTTCTCTTCGCAATCTTCATATGATGTAAATAACTCTCGCATACAACATAAGTGACTAGTAGCACCGCTGTCGATACACCATTTGTTTCTATATTCGCCATCATATTTGTCGTTGTTGACAGCAAGTAGTTGTGTCATAAAACAAGAGTTCTTTTCTGCTCTCTTTGGCTTCTTGCATTTTGGGGCGAAATGTCCCGGCTGATCACAGTTATAACATCTTCTGTTGCTACGTTCGTTGTTTTTGTTCTTTCCATGGCGATTGTCTTTGTACTTTCTCTGGTATTTTCCGTTTGTTCTTGTCTGAATAAGTGTTTCAACTATCCCGTTGCCGCTTGCTATGTTGTTATTTTCGTCTTGCCTTGCTCCCTCCTCCAACAGCTTCTTTTTCAAGGAACTAAAGGTAAAAATTCTCGTAACTTTTCGGTAAACTTGACAACATAATGATGACATATATTTCATCAGACAATTCAACTTCAATCTCAATCAACTTCTCCATAGTGTTCAGAAATTCGTTGACGTGATCTACCATTTTAGTACCTTCTGACATTTTCATGTACAAAAGCTTTTTGAACAACATAATCTTTCTTGCCGGTCCTTTAGGTGGATTTCTTTGAGTTTGTTCCAAGCATGAATCGCTGTTGTACATGACTTAACATGTTCTCGTTCTTCGTCTCAAATGCAGCGGCACCTGCGCCTTCAGGCTTAACTTCCCTGCCACACGTTACACCCCATAAATCTGAGTGCACCAACACACTTTTCATTTGTATGCACCAAGTAACATAATTTCCATCGTCCAATTTGTCAATTTGCATCAAATTCATTTTGTCCTTTTTTTCAATTTTTTTCTTTAATGTTTTTTTTCGTTTTATTCACACGGAATTTTAACTTTAATTCACACAGAATTAGATTTTATTCACTCCG
Source organism: Philornis downsi (assembly GCA_019455685.1). Taxonomy (NCBI): domain Eukaryota; kingdom Metazoa; phylum Arthropoda; class Insecta; order Diptera; family Muscidae; genus Philornis; species Philornis downsi. The sequence goes on from JAHXMU010000155.1 coordinate 825,662, forward strand.
AATAATTTGTTATGGCTCTCCTGGGCCCATAACCTGTTGCAATTAGAATAAGAAAAGAACACGGACACAGCTGACTATTTTCATATTAGGTTTTATTCGCGTAGTTCTATAAGGACGGACAAATAGAGACTAAGACTAAGACTAAAAATGAGTGAGTTAAAAGATTGCAAATTCAAGGTTGCTTAAAGAAGGGTTGCCAAATTTAATTCATTCATTCATTGTGTTGCTACACTTTCAACAATTTCATATATTCGTGCACCGAAAACAAAAACTAATTTCCTATATTGATAAAACAATAACAAACAAATATTTTTAAGATTCGATATATTCGCGTAATTTAAATTAAAAATGCCGTCTAACTTTTTGGACAGAGTGGCATACATATTTTGAATTATAGGGTGATTTTTTAATTGTATTTTTTTTTTTAATCAAATGAAACACTCAAATTTGCATCATATATTACAAATTTTTATTGGAATCGATAAACTGGTCTTTGCCATTTAATTTTTAAAGATAATTTCATGTAAATGTTGTTCGCGGCTCTGTCTCAAAATGTTCATTCAGAAGGTCCAATTTTTCGTCACTTTTTCGAGCATTTCGGCCTGTATTCCACGAATAACGTGTGTTATGTTATCCTGTAAGGCTTCAATAGTGTCCACATAGACTAACGACTTGACATAACCCCACAAGAAATAATCAAGAGGCATTAAATCGCAAGATCTTGGGGGTCAACTCAAATCGAGAGATAAGCTGCTCATTAAATTCATCGCTCAATATATCCATTGTTTCCCGAGCAGTGTGGTATGTTGCACCGTTCTGATAAAACCACATGTCAACCAAGTTCAACTCAGACAATTGGGGCAAAAAAAAAAAAAAATTCTTTGTGGTTGAGTAACACATGCCCAATCGCTGAGATCGTCATTAACACTAGTGGCTACGGCTGCAATATTTTCTTCGGTACGCACTCTACGCATGCGAGTCGATGGTTTTATGTCTAACAAAGTAAATGAATTTAAACGATTTGCATTCGTTGCTCGTTTGTTAGTCTTTCCATGATGAAATAGCAGAGTATACTGTACACTTTCTACTTTGACAGATGACGTTTGGACGCCAGCACCAAACAGTGCTGCCAAAATCTTAAAAAATCACCCTATATTTAATGCAAAAAGTTGTTGATTATGAATTTGTAAAATTTTATTTCCTTGTATGCTCATCATATCACGTGGTTTGAACTAGTATGAAATACTGGGAAAATTATCGGAAATATCGCGACTTTTCCATACTCGTATATCATATATCGATTTATATTATTATTCAATGTAAAATTGTATGTTTTGTATTATTCTGTATTATTCAATAACCACATCCACAACTGGGTGGTTCCGTACAAAATTATTTAAATTGGAGGGCGCGTTTAAAGTACCAAGTGTCTTTTAACCAATGTTTGGCATTAATTCTTAAGTCTATTGAATGATGGCAGGCACAGCAACTATCGTAATTCATTATTTTAAAACTTAAAATAGTAGGGGATTGTAATAGGGCTATATCTACACATTCCTTTCAGGGACGATAAAAGGCTTACGGTGAATCGACTTATTAAAAACCAGTGCATATGAGTGATACAGTACACCCAAAAGCAGTCGAACTGTGGTGGAAGATTTGCGTCGCTCTGGTCGTTCATCAAGGCTTTCATCCTACTTTGAAAGCGATACAAGAAATTTGAAAGAATAAAAAAATATTTTCTGTTCCGAAACTTTTTTTGGCAATCGCAAATTTGCTTGGACGCATAATTTTCTTATAAAATCTGTGCACTTTCAATTTGAAAAAAAATAAAAATAAGTTAGAAGATAGAAACCAGTACAGAAATCGTCTTTTGTGGTGAGGAAAAATATACTCTAAGTTAAAGTACAACAAAATAAGCAAAATCGTAACCATTTGAAGCCTTTAGTTTTTAGAATGGCCAACG
>JAHXMU010000155.1:847627-862249 GCA_019455685.1 Philornis downsi
TAATGGAATAAACAAAGCGTGTCATCGTATGCACACAACTTATTTAATTGATGTATGTTAATGTGGAAATTGTGCATACACTACAAAGCAACAGAAATTATCTTCACATCACGAAGCAGAAAATCCCGATGTTAACTCAGTAAAAACTACGATAATTCATATTCGAATACAAATATTAACCAAGGCACAAATATGGAATAAATACTAAGCAAGTAAACAAACAATTGTTTACTTCAACTCATGAACAAGATATGGGAGAGCTTCTCACATTCAGTGAGCTTACACGCGTTCTATTTTTAGACTTATTCAAGGGCCTACAGTTTAGTGATGATTGCGAACACACACACAGTTTCACAGTTTGCGAAACATTAATAAGACTTGTTGATTATTTGATTACTCGAAGAGTTCGTCAGACACATCGAAGTGACCGCCGCTCAAATAACAATATGTGGCGAACGATAGTAGCGTGTACTAACCCTCGCGTCAAGACCGGTCACAAAGCAAGTACCAAAAGCCAAAAATGAAGAAAGTCAGTCCTTAAGAAGAACTTTTTTATAGCTTATATAAAAGTTTTATATGCGTATTTTCCACTTCTGAGATTCTTTTTTTCTGCATCCAATTATAGCAATTTAAAGCTCTTTGAAAATTAATTTCCCACTGGAATTTACTTATCACTGATTGTGTTATACTGAAATGATTTTCTTTAAAAAATCGATATAAGTATCATCAATTTATATCGTGGGAAAATGTATTAATTTTGCTTCTGAAGTTTTAGCGTTTCTGAGATACGTAATAAAGTGATTTGCGTAGCGAAGATATTAACCTTATTCGAAAAAGTAACTGAACATTACTTCGTAAGCTTTCATATAAAACAGCCTATACATATTCGTATAAAATTCATAGATTTTTCACTGGTTTACGAGATGTGTTGGAAATATGCTGATACAGTGCCAGAAAACTTGCATTCATCCTATGCGAGTTCAAATTAAATTGATTATTCAAATTTTCAACTCTTCTGAATCACAAATAGCGGATTTTTTGTCATCATCAGATAATCTTTATGGGTGGGTGTATGTATTATATTGCATAAATAAAACAAGTACTGAAATTTCAGTCATTTGAACTGATTTCGCCCAAAATTCCTTCCGCATTGGTGCAAATGCATGTGGGGTGCCAGAAGAAGAATTGCAAATCGCTGGGTTGTTAAATATTACTCTTTCCCTTAAAAATTGATTTTTCGTAAACTCATGTCAACGTCCCCCCGTTTTCATTCACAGAATTAACTTTGACTTAATGCGTGCTAAATTATACAGGGTGGGCCATAAGGGTGTTAGCGGTTTAAATATTCATCACTAAAAATCACGTTGTTGAAATTGTTGAACCGCTCTAGCATCAAATTGACAAAGTTAAGTCGGTTATTGGCATCATCGGGTTTTAATTCTTGGACTATCTGAATCTTATAAGCCTTCAAATGCAAATCACGTTTCAAAATTCGTCGTAAAGTTATTCTTTTGACATCCAAAGACTGACTTCTCTTACGTGTTGACTGTTGCGGATTTCGCTGAACTGAAACACGAACACGCTCCACAATGTCGGCTGATCTTGCAGAAACTGGGTGACCACGAACCGTAATTGGTACTGTTGAGCCGGTTGTTTCGAACATTCTGATCCATTCGTTCGTATCACATAGGCGCTTGGAACTTCACTTAAATCGTGTAAACCGTGTTCATGCCGATACAAACGTCGTGCAGTAATCACTGATTTATTGTTTTCGTAATACGTTCGGACATAAAATGCACGCTGCACTTTCGTGTACGGCTCCATGGCGACTAAATTTCCAGGAAGCGGCGCAGCGAACAACATATGCCCCCGCCACCCCGAGTCTCGCGTTACCGAGAAATTGAAGAATTAAATCGCCAACACTCATATGGCCCACCCTGTATATATATATATATATACTTTCAGCACAATTTCATGGAAGATGTGATGAATCCAGAAATATATGGTTGTTCGATCGATTTTTTTTTAAATTTTGTCAAGTTGTTTGAACAATATGAACCTATGAATATACATATTATGTCGGTCATTTGTTTGAGAGTTAACAGACGCTTGCGTTTACTTGGTTACCAATACTATGGATAAACATATTTGTATGTCGGGCATCAGAAACGGAGTACTATCCAATTTCGTGCTGAGATCCAAGTTTAACAAACGCTTATATCAAATTTGATTGAATTTAGTGCAACCAAATATCGATCATTTGCATCGGAAATACCAGAGAATAGGTCGTTTTTTCCCAAATTTTGCTCAACAGTAAAAAGCGAGAGAATGAATACAAATTCCGGTTACTGCAATGTACTTTGCAGAAAAAAATTGAACTTCGGACTGGTGAGTATTTACCTATACACGGTATTCACAATCCCCAGCTACGATCTGACAAAATATTAGGCTGTGCCAAGTTTGATAAATATTGCGACAGTTATAGTGCCTACATTTGAGTCATCAATGTACAGATATAGAGCGTCACTATTCAGTAACATTATCTCATATATACAAAATGCTAAGAGATAGACACGGAGGAAAGCCTTTCCTTTTAACTTTATATATATTTATAAATATATAAACACATCAATCAGAAAATTTGTGTCTTGACAATTTATTAACTAATTACAGATAAATTTTGTATGAAAACTCTTACGTTATGGTTCAACTCGTCGTTCGCATAGAAGTGGAGTTAGAGAAACGCAAATCGGGTTTCTTTCGCTTAGAATGCGAACAAAACCTGTCGTTCGAAATAGAGAAACAGGCCGTTATGTCCAATGTCTGCTGACGAGCGCAACAATCTACGTCAACCAAAAGACAAAACGAGTTCAGTAATTTATCCCTATATCCAGTTGGCACCCTGCGATACAGGCGTGTTTCATGGGGATTATGTAACATAATCCTCGTGATTTGTGTAAATAATTCACGAATGGGTAACGGCGTATAATTATATCACTTATGGCACAAAACATTGAGAGATGCGTGTGACTTTGTTCGCACAGCCCCATCAACAAATTATGGTTTTCTGTTGATATGGAACAATTTACACCATATGAGAATAAGCGAATTCACAGCATAGTTCAGTTTCCCGGTATGGCGCTGACATACAAATTTACAACAGATTGTTAATGGTTACATTAATACATTAAAGCTGTTGGGCGTTGAGGTAAACGGGCGAGATCCATTTTTCTTGTCCTCATGTTTGACGCAATTGCCGAACTCAACATTAGAATCCGTTTCAGACATAAGGCATACTGTTACCGTTACCAGGAGAAGTCGAGAAAAATTTCCAAAAAAATCGCACGCTACAGATCACGCAGCCCTCAAGAAAATTAGAATTAATATTCATGTATTCTTTGTAAACAACCACATTCCACTCGATAATGCTCTTTTTGTTACAAATATCTGTCATATTTTATCTGCCTAATTTGTCTCTGAACGTACTCAAAAAACATTGGATCTGTTAGGTCGTTACGTGAAAGCCGTTATTGCTGAACTTAGTGAAGTACATGCAGCGAATTCTACCACAATGTGCGCTCTAACGATTAAATCACACATTGAAGAAAATCTTATCGACAACCTGCCCCTAATCTCTTTGACCAGACCACAGGCGGTCTTTAAAATAGACAACAGGCGGGTCTTATCTTAATTGATAAAAACCCAAATACAATTTCAAAAGTAGATATAGTACTGGGTAGTGCCGTATATCTAAAGATAGTACTACCAGGACTATTAACTGTATCATAAAACTCATCAATTGCCCAGCAAACTGCGTTTGACTGGAGAATCACAAGAGCTCTTTGGAAACCAAGACAACTTTTAAGTTTCAGTCATTCATTAATTGATTGAGGAGCCCCGTAATCAATAAAATTGCCATCTGCTGATAAATTTCGTTAAGAATATTTTATAAAAATAACGCACAAAAATGATGAAGGTCGATTTTGGTTTCCATACCACTCACAAACGAGTTTGGTGGCTCATCAACATCTAAATATCTACCTCTTTCTCAATGTGAACGTAATGAAACCCGATTATTAAGGAATTTCTTACGTAAATAGCAATATGACTTGGTTTTTAGAGACCATAAAATGTTGGGTCATAACGCATAACGCTGTTCTGACACCAAACACCGCAACAATTAAACTACGCGTTGTACTCAATGCTTCAGACCCCACTAACAGTGGTCGGAACCTGAACTATATGCTTTATCCAAATCCTGTACTCCCAAATGATTGATTGGAGATATTGAGATGTACCGCCAAATTTTGGTTCATACCCCACAAACCTCCTATCAAAAAATAAAAAATAAATAAATAAAAAATACTACATCGGAATTCGCCTTCAGACACGGTTAAGGACTACGAGCTAAACACAGGTGTAAATTGCGCCCTCTACCCTACGTTATCTTACACCGTCGCCGTTGTGTTCTCGAAGTGATAAGACATATTTGCGGATCGTGCATTATTATTATTACCTATCACCTAGTACCTAGTACCTTGTGCCTAGTACAGGGTGGCGCAATAGAACGTGCATATTTAAAAAATTGATTAAAAAATAAATACAAAAGGTATGCTCAGAGTTTATTTTTTTAAAATAACATTATCTAAATGGTGACCCTCTCTACGACGGCGCTCTAACCGCAAACGAAAATTATTGAAAACTTTCTTCAGTAATACTGGCATAATGGCTGCCATTTCACCACGGATATTATCCTTGAGCTGAACGATGCGTCTTGGATTATTACTGTAGACTTTGTGTTTGAGGTATCCCCACAAAAAAAGTCAAGAGGCGTCAAGTCTGGACTACGTGGGGGCCATGGGATATCACCTCTTTTCGAAATCAGTCTGCCAGGGAACATCTGCTTCACCACCGCCATGGAGTCATTTGATGTGTGACAGGTAGCTCCATCTTGTTGGAACCAAGTTCTGGAATTCACCATTCTTAAACTTTCAATTTCTGGAGCCAAAAATCCGTCCAACATCTCAACATAGCGTTCCGTATTAACCGTGACGTTTTGGCCCCGCGCGTTTTCGAAGAAAAAAGGACCAATTATTCCTCTGCCAGAGATTGCTGTCACTTTAGGACTATGCAATGGTTTCTGGTGTTTGATTTTGGGATTTTCACTATTCCAGTAACGACAATTTTGACGGTTTACGAACCCATTCATAAGGAAATGAGCCTCGTCAGGGAAAAGGGTATTGCCAAAATTGGAAAATCGATTAAGCATTTCATTACCAAATGCGAGCCTTGCTATGAAGTCAGACTCTTTCAATTCTTGTGTTAATTGCAGCTTATATGGATGCAGTTTAAGATCCAATGTTAAAGTTCGTTGCAAACTTCGTCGCGATAATTGTAAGACAGACGATCTCTAGCGAGTCGACATTTGTGGATTTCCTCGTACTGACTCCATAACTCTCTCAACATTGGCTTCGGTCCTAGATGTTCTTGGGCGACCATTTGCTTGTGGTTTAAATGTTGAACCCGTCTCTTTAAAACGCTTTACCCGTATTTTAATTAAATTAGCGCTCGGAGCTTCACTAATTCGCCGTAGTCTATATTCAGCACAATATAGTCGCCTAGTAGCAATATATGAACGGGAGTTCTCGTAAAATGCGCGACGCTTCCCGTCGAAGTGATTCATAGCGACTAAAACTCCATGAGCCCGCCAACCCAACGAAGTAGGCGCAACACAATAAACACAAGTTTAAGTACAAGTGCTCCCGAGCTCAATGATTTTTTGTTCACTGAAAAAACGAATCAAATTGCTTCATAAGTAAAACAACAACAACAACGACAACAAGTGAAAGAGTTGCTACACCAAAAACTATAACAGCACCAAGTTATAGCTAGACGTAAGTCTAACCCTTGGTCGACTAAAGTTGAGCCAAATCCCAAACAGACTAAAAACTTTATTGGAACTCAAAATCGGTTCGCATTACCAGAAATGATGAAAACGCGGGAACAACAGCTATGTCCGTAATCAAATCCAAACCACCTCCATTGTACTTAAGAGAGGCTACAACCAACGAGCTTGTGAACAAGTTGGTGCAGATAGTTGGTAAAGACAATTTTTACGTTATATCATTGAAAAAAGGCAGTCTTAGAAACTAAAATCCAAGTAAATAACGAAACAAATTACAGAAAGCTTATCGATAGTCTCGATTTTGAGAAGAAGAACTACTACACGTACCAACTAAAAAGTGCTAAAGGTTTAGTGGTTGTCATCAAAGGGATTGATAGTTCGGTGCCAGTGACGGAGTTAAAGGACTCCCTGGAGAAAGAAGGATATGAAGTGAAGTCAATTCATAACATTTTAAATAAAAATAAAATTCCTCAACCAATGTTTCGAGTTTAAATTATGTTTAGCTCTTCACAAATCAAACCAAAGGGCGAACCGCACCCAATTTATGGCCTAAGGTATCTCCTCAACCATAGAGTTGTAGTGGAGGAGCCAATCAAACGTAAAGGTCCACCACAACGTCAAAACTGCCAAGAATTTGGCCATATAAAAAGTTTTTGCAAACTGCCATCAGTCTGTGTCAAATGTGGAGACATTCACAAGAGTTTGGATTGCCCCCATTCTAGAAACGACGCCAAAGTTCTCAAATGCCGTAAATGCGGAGGAAACCACACAGCAAACTATTGCGGTTGTATGGTTTATCCGCAAATCAAAGAAAAACGAGTAAAAAACCAGTAAATGCTCTGTATACAAACACAGTTTTCCCAAATCTGTCTTCACAAGCACAAAAACAGAACAATGATGAAACTACCGCAAACCAGCCACAATTCTCATATGCGCAAACCTTAACGAATATTTTCAAACATTAGGTTCCAAATTTTTAGCAGCTGGAGACTTCAACGCAAAACACACGTTCTGGGGGTCTCGTCTCATCACACTAAGAGGCAGACAACTACTAGATGTTGTCCTGTCCAACAAATGGGATAAACTATCCGCAGGGCAACCTACTTATTGGCGCACAGATTTAAACAAAATTTCCGACGTCATTGACTTCGCGGTTTTAAAAAACATAAAACGTGAACATATAAAACTAATTCCCTCCCTTTCTTCGGACCATTCTCCAACTTTTTTAACATTATCCAATAGCCAGAAAAACTTAGAACAACACGATTTTTACTTTCCAAATAAAAAACAAAATTTCCAAAATACAAAATGTATATAAGCACACACCTGCCGCAAAATATTTCACTAAAAACCGAAAATTAAATTGATTTGGCTGTAAATCATCTAACAACTATACTGACAGATACTGCCAGATTATCAACACTAATGGCACCACTGCGGGCAAAAAGACCTAGTATGGTAGCAAGAAATACTCAATTTCTATTAAGAGAAAAAAGAAATTTACGGCGCCAATGGCAGGAGTTTCGTTCCCCCGTTTTAAGACAGACTACAGCTTGTGGAAGGCAGTTCGAAAAACCAAATGTCCCACTGTTTATGAGGCTCCTATTCGCTTACAAAATGGAGAATGGGCAAAAAACTCCAGCGAAAAAGTTGAAGAGTTTGCTAGCCACTTAAAAAAAAGTTTTCGTACCAAACCAAACTTACTCTAGTATAACGCCAACTGTTGCCCATGAACTCGTTTTAGACCCAATAAAAATTCGTTTACCTGCGCTGGGAGCAGTTATCAGTGATCTGAATCCAAAAAAGGCTCCCGGTTGTGACAAAATCACCAACACTATGCTAATCAACCTTCAAATTATTAATTTTGTTTTTAATTCTATGCTAAGGATTGGTTACTTCCCATCATCATGAAAGAAATCTGAAATAGTTATGATCCCCAAGCCCGGTAAAGATGTAACGCAGGTATCATCAAAAAAGTATTTGAAAGATTGATTTTGCGGTCGTTAGAGGCATTTATTGACTCAACAAACCTAATTCCAAACCACCAATTTGGGTTTAGAAAACAACACAGCACCACCGAACAAGTTCATAGAATCACAAATTCAATTCGCGCTACTTTTGAAAGTAAGCAATACTGCTCTGCACTATTCATCGACATATCGCAAGCGTTCGACAAAGTCTGACATAATGGACTTTTATATAAAATTTCAAAACTACTTTCCACTAACGTACACAAATTGCTCAAGCCATATTTAGAACATAGGTCTTTTGTAGTGAGATCAAAAAGTACTTACTCCTCAATGAAACCAATTTCAGCTGATGTCCCACAGGGGAGTATACTCGGACCATTTCTTTACTTATTGTACACTGCTGATTTGCCTACAAGCCCGTTCACACACACATCCACTTTTGCGGATAATACAGCGTTTTTAAGTGCACATAAAGACCCAAAAGTAGCATCACAACAACTTCAATCCCACGTTATTGACGTGGAAAATTGGCTGCATAAGTGGAAAATAAATGTTAATGCTGCAAAGAGTGTTCACATAACCTTTACGCTAAGACAGAAAAATTGTCCACCCATTACAATAAATGGAACAACAATCCCAGAGCAGAGCCAAGTAAGGTACTTGGGAATTCATCTTGACCGACGTCTCACGTGGGTTCACCATATTGCAGCTAAAGTCACACAGTTGAAAATTAAAACCACTCAGCTTAACTGGCTCATTGGGTCTCACTCTTCGTTAGACTTAGAACTGAAAGTACTTTTATATAAAGCAGTTTTGAAACCAATATGGTCGTATGGGATCCAGCTATGGGCATCCGCTTCTGCATCCAATATTGAAAAGTTACAAAGAAGACAGTCAAAAGTTTTAAGAATGATCACGTGCGCTCCTTGGTATATAAAAAATAATAACATCCACAAAGACCTCAACATTCCCACCATCCGAGAAGAGATAAGAAAATCATGCATAAACTACATTGATAAAATTACTGATCATTCCAATCCATATGCGAGAGACCTGCTTTTGTTTGAGGGTCTCAAAAGATTGCAAACTCTAGATTTGGCTATATGAGTGTTTTTCGAACTAAAAGCTGAGCATTGCAGTGACAGTACCAACATTAATATCTTTAGTGTAAGATTTAAATACTTATTGTGAATGTCGAAAAGACAGATTCAATAATAAAACTAATATTAAAAAAAAAAAATCTTACATTTGGCAAAGGAGCATGAGTTTCAATTTCTCGAAGCCTCCTTCATTATAAAAAATACGAGTACGTCGACGATGTGCTCGCTAGAGTCTACACTATAGACGAGTTTATTACCGTGTTGAAATTATATATCGAAAAGATCCTTGCTCAGATTTGAACTTTGCGGTAATAAGTTATTATATCGACTGGTTTGTTCTATCTGAGCATAGCTTGAATATTAATATCTTTCAAACATATTTCTGGTTGTAAATATAAATTTGTAAAAATTACAAATTGATTGCAGCAGCCAATTTGATTGCAACAGCCTAAAATACAACAGTCTCTGTCTACATCAGAGATCATTACGGGAACATTTTCAGGGGCATAGCTATAAAAGCCTGGCCTGGCAGACGCAATGTTCCATAATATAGCGTAGGTTAACTTCACAGCAGAAACATACTTAAAGATCATTCAACCTTGCACCATATCTGGAATTGTAGATATTCATTTCCGGCAAAGCACGTTATTGGGTTGGACATTAATTGGATCATCATTTGACGTATAAATTGTTGGATACACCACCGTGCCAACCTATTTGTAGATTGCATCTTTTTATTACGTTGGAGTATTGCATTATTATAAATTGTGCTCCCCTAAAATTTTATAGTCCTTTGTTTATACAGGGTGTCCGTCGGAAAGGTACACTACCTTCTTTATAATTTTTGATTAAATGAAAGAAAATGGATCTTATATTGATAAATGTTTTATTTAATGTCGGCAATTATGTATGGAATACAATATCTGATAAATGTCCGCCTCTGTTAGCTTCACAAATGCGAGCCCTTTTGAGCACATTTTTCACTACGTTCTCACACATTTCACGAGGTATTTCATTAATTTCATCACGAATATTTTGTTTGAGTTGCTCAAGCATTTCCGGGTTGTTTGCATAAACCTTGCTTTTCACATATCCATACAAAAAGAAGTCCGGAGCAGTCAAATCAGGCGACCGTGGAGGCCAATCAACATTACCATTTCTTGAAATAACTTGTTGTGGACTGACTGTATGCGATGTGGCACCGTCTTGTTGATGCCATCGCTCCCCCACTGACAGTTACCGTTACGCTGTTTTCAGTTTCAAAGAAGTAAGGTCCAATGACCCTCCTGACCAAATTACACACCAGACTATAACTTGTAATGGATGCAAAGGTGACTGATGAATAATTTGAGGGTTTTCCATTGCCCAGAACCGACTACTCTGTTTATTTTATGATTTTTTCATGAAAATCGGGGTTGTCATGGGTGAGCTGTAACATCCTACTGGCGTATGTACGGGGGCGTAAATGGTCTTGTGTCAACTGAATCGTAAATGGAACCAAATGCAAATCCTTGTGCAAAATTGTGGCCAAAGTTGTTCTTTGAAGATCAAGCTCCTAAACACGGCCTCTTTTTTCGAAATCATTCACTACACGGTAAATAGTGCGTCTTGTTTGCACGTTGTTTCTCTAAAAATTTTCACGTAACTTTCTCATCGTTACAGTAATCGATGATTAATTTTGATAAAATGTTTTAACGATTAAAACACGTTGGTTTATCGAATGTTTTTCCATAACAAATTTGCAACGTCTCTGCTTCACGACTGCCAAATATGAACTGTCAATTCTAATGTTTACCAAAATGGCGGCAAAACAAAGTAGTATACCTTCCCAACGGATACCCTGTATGTTGACTCTGAAATACTTCCGATTTCATATTTCTTTTCTTGTCGAGCTATCTAAACCTGATTTTAATAAATGCTAATTTGAAACTATTTAAAACTTAGGATTAGATGGAATGTATGTATATTCCTTCATTTACCTTAAACTATATTGTAAAATATGTAACGCACGCATTGAAGGTTGACACGAAACTCCTTTTATTTCAAATATTCTAATGCAACTATTTACAGAGTTATAAATTATGGTGTGTAAATTTGTGTTGCTGTATATAGTATGGTAGTAATTAATTGGTATTAAAATAATTATATAAATAATTATATAATAATAATATAATAATTAAAATATATTACATTACCCTACCCCAAATTGTTAAGATTACATGGAATGAAAAAGCAAAATTAATCAATTCATTTTAACGCAAGTGATGTTTTTTTGGTTCAGTTTAGAGAAATAACCAATCTTAGCATTTCTGAAATACTATTATTCTTTTCGTTAAATAAAATTTACAATTTAACGCCTTCGGAAATCCTCTGGCTCGTAGCGTGATACTTCTCGACGATGTCTTCTGTTCGACGAATTTCACGATCCTGTTGTCCAGTATTGAAATGTTCTTGATTATTTGAAATGACAGTATGAGATGTTTCGTTACCAGCTGTTCACTACTCGTTGTTGTTTGTGGTGTGAAAAAAGTCAGCGTTGGAAGTTGTGAATTTACGTCCACTACTCGTTGTTGTTTGTGGTGTGAAAAAAGTCAGCGTTGGAAGTTGTGAATTTACGTCCATTACGTTATATTCTGGATTAATGAGTTCTTTGATATTCCTGGGTGGCTTAAAATTTTTAACGGCAAGAACTCCCGATTCGTCAAGTAAAATGCTAATATTTGACAGCCTAAGTAAGCACTATAAAGCGCATTTTTCTTTCTTGCAATGTATACCATTACCTAACAAAATTGCAAATACTTTTCCGAGTCGGTGGAAATGATCCGATAGCGTTGGTGCTGATATAATAATATCATCAAGGTAATTTGCGCAACCTCGATATATTTTTGGAACATGGCTGGAGTGCTAGCGATACCATAAGGTAAGTGTTGATATTGGAAAAGGCCAAGCGGTGTGTTAAAAACCAGTTTTTCCTTGGATGTATCATCCAGTTCCAACTTTGAGATCGATTTTCGAAAAATATTTACTTTAGCGAATTGTATGAAATAAACTTTCACGAGTAAGCGGGTACTGTTCTATGTCAATTTGTGAATTGACAGCTACTTTAAAATCTCCGCACATAGTCATATGGAGCCTATAACTCCCTTTTAATTGACTACTTTTAATGATTGCATTCCTTCTGTGACCTGAATACAACCAAACATGCTGAACAAGCACATTCACACTGCACTAAGAAATAGAGTAATTGAATACATGTATGTGTATAAATATGATTATTTTGGCAAAGCGTGTGAATCTGCTTCGTAGGTAAAATTCACTTTTATATTTTTCAGGCTTAACTTTAAGCAACAAGAATGTTTTTGAATAAAGTTAGTACAGCAAGAACACTGGACTCAACCACTCGACACTTCGCATATGTGTCTGGCGACGAGGAAAAAGATAAAAAAAATAAAACAACAAATTTTAAATAAAACAAGAAACATTAAGAAGCATGTAATAGAATTTAAAGTGGTTAAGAATAAACATAAAAACTGATTAAAAGTACTAAAATTTAAAAATTTCAACAAGAGCAAATGAAATTGTACCGGTCACAAAAAATATATAGTAGAAATGTGTAAATTCGACTACAAAATTAAAAATTGAACTAATAAGAATTTAAAGTGATTAAATAAAAATAGACATAAATTTGGCTAAAATGTTAAAAAGTTAAAATTTGACTCAAATCAACAAAAATAAAGTGGTTAAAAATAGACATACACATTTTACTAAACGAAAAATGAATGAAACAGACTGACTGGAAAAATTGCCTGGAGTCTACAGCTAAGCGTACACAGTTTATAAATTTTGAAAGGAGTGTCAACAACTACCAAGCCGAGAATTGAATAAAGTGTCAGCATTCGAGGAAACAACAGCAGATGATAAAGGAGTTCTAAAATCTAAGCAACAACAACGGAAAGCAACTCAAACAACAGCGGTGTAAAAACAACGATTGAGAGCGCGAGGTCTACTATAAATACCTAGAAGAACATCGATAAGTAAACGAGAGATTTATTTTGTTAATTATTAATATATATATATAACATATATATATCTTATTTCCTTAAAAAATTTATTTGCATATAATTATTTTGTGGAAAGATGTTAAATTGGCATTCAAAATTGAACTCAGTGTAAGATTAGTAAATGCCAAATACAGAAATATACTTATATTGATTGATTAAATAAGTAGGGAAAAATGGAGGCAAATAATATTCAGACATTCGGGTTAATTTTGAACTGTGTTAGGAACGCGAGCACTTTAGATGGATCTTGTGTTAACCAATTGCCCGACTTCATTGGACAAGTGGAGAACTTTTTACCAGCCATAAATGAATTTGACGCAATACATAAGAACATTCTCATGGACTACCTGAAAGGAAAAATTGTAGGGAAATGTAAAGAAGCCATACATAGGCAAGGGAACCCAAATAGTTGGGAACAAATTAAAGACATTTTAAAGAATAATTTTGGGGAAAAGGAAAACAGCAATTCCCTAATGGATGAACTTAAATTATGTCGAATGAATGATACCATAGATAAGTATTATTCAGAAATTATTGAATTAATAAATAGGTTGCAGAATAGAAACTTGGTGTTTGGAGATAATGTGTACTCTACAGCTGCATTGAACAGAATTGGACTTCAGGTTTTTCGAGAGAATTTACCATAGCCAACGAAAACAATGATTTTTGCCAGAAACCCCGGTACTCTCGATGAGGCATACAAAGTTATCAGGGAAGCAGGACATTTAAATTACAGAGCGAAAAACGATAACAGATACAGTAACAGAAATTTTTTTAGAGACTATAGACAATACAACGAACGAACCCAAGTAGGGTATCAAAATCGTAATGGAAATTACAACCGTTATAACAGTCATAACAATAATAACGATAACAGTTACAACAATTACAATAATAGAAATAAATCTTACGGTGATAGCAACTATCGAAATAATTTTAGGAACGCACAACGCCCTGAGATAGGAAGACATTCAAATCAAACGAGGAACTCCCGTTTCCAGAAGAAGTGATTCAATGGAACCGATGGAAATCGGTAATTCAAACGTAAATTTTCAGCGGGCAGGCCGAAACGGCTGCCCTATATAGTTATAGAGAATAAGGTAAAACCATTACGTTTTATTGTTGACACCGGACCAGAGTTCAGTGTTATCAACAAGGGGCTTTGCGACCCAAAATGGAGACATGATGATGTCCGTGTAATTTTAAGAGCCATGGGAAGGGAATTTTTGGTAGAGAGACTTTGTAAATTCCCTATTTTTCGGGAATTTGAGATCTATTATCAATGTCAGTTTTTGGAGTACAATTTTAATGAAACTTTTGATGGACTAATAGGTAATAACATCCTATCGAACCTTAATTGCATTATTGATTATAAGAATAGACAGATGAAGGTAGGAAAAGCTTTCATCCCAATATACCTCAATAAAGAAGAGGAAGACTATAGGAACAAATGTTACAGTGAAAATGTTATAGAAATTCTTAACAGTGAAATTGACACTAGTGGTGCGAATTCCTTGACTGAGTTGGAAACACCGCACGTAAACCCAACTTATAGGAATAAATTGGTTTCAATATTAAAAACATAT
>JAHXMU010000156.1:0-57986 GCA_019455685.1 Philornis downsi
TTTTTTTTTTTTTTTATTGAACAACTGAATTTTATGTAAATCCATAAATTTGTTTGCAAAGCACACACACACACACGCGCGCGCGTGAGAATATATTCAAATTATCGCATAAGCGTTAAAACAATACAAAAACAACAGCAACAACAATAACGCCATTGCACCAACAATAAAGCCACAATAAGCCCAAAATCTATCACCAACAAAAAAGAAAACACATCAATTCGTGAACTTTTTTTCAACATTCGAAATCGGCGAGACTGTTTAAACGTTTTCTTTAATAATTCATTAAGAAAACTTGAAATAAAAATAAATTTATTGAATATTAAACATAACACATTTAAAATATTGTTTGTATTCCGTCCATTCTGTACTGTGTGTTATTTTGCCGGTCTTAATATTATTGTCGTTTTTCTTGTATTTGCTGTAGCTGTCACTGTTTATTGCTGCTGTTGTTGTTGTTGCGTCGTATTAATGCTGATTATTTTCGTATGCTCGACAACGTATCCGTATCGTGTCGTACGTAGATTTCCAGCTTTATTTTGATGCTGCCTGTAACCGTAAAGAAACGAGGAATCGAACGCACGTTTTATTGGCCAGCTGAAAGAAAAAACGTATATTCACGCCTGCACAATGTACGCTTCTCTGAACGCCAGACGACAGACTAAAGCAGGCTTTTTACTTTTAGAACGATGATACCCTCCAAACAACACAACACAACACCAAAAAACCATCACACACACTCCACACCAGGGCACACACTCACCAACTAACTCATACAAACATCCAGCCACCAGCCAGCCAGTCAGCCAGGCAAGGCAGCAAGCAACCGCGCACACAGCTTAACAACAAACTCTTGGAGCACACAGTCGCACAGACCCATTGATACAAATGACGATGACGACGGCGCCAACATCGTCGTAGTAGTCGTCGTGGTCGTTCAGCTGCCGAGACGTTAGCAGTATCAGCCGCAAAAAAAACAACCCAATCAGGCAGAGCTCGCACAATTGTACCAGCAGTAGGCATGCATCATCACACCGCACTCACTAAAGTAGCCGGGTCGGGTCAGGCCCGCTCCACCATACAAATCAGCTGAGACAATGTTAGCCGTAGGCAGACAAGCAGCAGCACTCAGCTGCTCTGTTTACTTCCTTTCCTCCGTAAGGCAGAGAGAAGGCTAAGTAAAATGTAAGTCCCCCACTAAACTGCTACACGGCAAGTAAGTCAAACCAATGCCAAACAAAACGAATGCAAATGATCCACACTCAACATAAGAAAGAATGAACGAACACGAACAACAATAACAACAACAATTAACTAACTGACTGCCACAACGGTATGTTATGTGTTCTGCCAACAAACAAGAAATGTCAAACTAAAAGGAAATTGGTTAAAAAATCAGTCAGAAATAAAAAGCAACATAGCATAGCAGGAATCAAATAGTGGATGTGTGTGTGTGTGCGAGTGTTAAAAGATGAAAACAAATGTAATTTTATTTATGTTACGTGCGTTGCACGTATGCGATACGTAGTTAACGTAACGATAGCAATCACAGCAGCGACTGATGTATCACTGACATATCATGATCATCATCGTCATCACCATCACCATCACAATTCTCTTATCATTATCACTTACACCGACCGGCCCCCTGTGATACTGCCATCATTGTTGGTGTTTTCTTATTGGCGCGCTCTAAATACAAAATTATGGCAAAATGGAAGTGCGAAATACGAAGGAGGGACCATTTGGAATGGTATGAGTTAATCCTGGCAACAATTGGTACGAGTCTTTTTATCATCTAATGTCTAAACGTCACTTCAGGAATTTAATTGCAGCATATTTAACATGTAGACATTCACCATAAATTCTCCGGAAGGGAAGAATGTATTTCTCATTAGATACGGGAAAAATTTAAAATCTAAAAAAAAAAACGTTTAACGCACCAAGAATGTTGAAAATGTGTTTAATGAGTTTTTAAGTCGATTGAGCAAAATTCATCTGCAATGTTTATGAAAGTTCTTGAGATTTGGCATTGTCTAATTCTTTGTCAGATTTCGAATTGGATTTCGAGTTGGTTATATCGACAAACCCGCAGCTCCCTCTCGAGTCTCTCACACAAATTGATCGATTTTCCTGAATTTAGTTTTCTTTCCGTCACTCTTAATTCGTAGACTGCAGCAACTTAAGTTTTCGTCCATTGTCTTGCTTTATGATTCTGTGGTAAAATTTGAAAAATCGACTAATTAACCATGCCCCTTTTGGTATCTCCCATACAAATAACTCATATAACCTCTCTGCTTCATATCTTTCTAGCATATCTTTGCGGCAGTCGAATTTCGTACACTTTAAGATTTTGCTAAAGGAAGATTAGAGAATGATATTGGAGGGTATTGCTACGCCCCTTCCGATACCACCCATGCTAATTGATCGATTTTCCGAAACTTGATATTCTCTTTGTATTTTCTAATTGCCAGATTTCAGCATAGTATTTTTTTTTTTTTATTTCTGTTATTTTGCTTTATAATGCCTGATAAAACTTGAGAAAAATCGGCCAAATAATCACGCTCTTTCTAGTGTCTTTTGTGCAAATGATCGATTTAACCAACATATTCATAGCTTCATATAGTTCTAGGAGTTACATAGAATTCAGTAAAAATTGACTTACATTATGCTTTGTAAAAGCTTAGTTGTGGGAACGCAAGTGAACGGGAAAGCCCGACCATTCGGGTACCTCATAAATTAAATAAGTTATTGCCCTTAAACCCTGTAGTTGTAGGCTGCAGTAATCTAAATTGTTATCAATTGTTATCCATTTACTTATTCATTTAGTGGTTTTAAAAACGCCGGTCTGGCAAGGCTGTCAACTGTTAAATACCTTTCATGTGAAGTGTTATTTATTTAGTGAAAGGTTTGTCATTGGATCTTTTAACAACCGAAGAACGCGTGCCACCAGCCATACACAAAGCAGCCGATTTGGGCTTTGCTGCATAAGAGGTTTTCAGAAAGCGTAATTTCACGTTTTGGCGACCTCGATGGGCCACCAAGATCACGGCGCCACAAGCCACATAATATGGCCGATTTTGACTTTATTGCATGAGAGGTTTTGAGAAAGCGTAATTTCACATCTTGGTGAGGTCAATTGCCACCAAGAATATTAGACTAAATGCCGTTAGAAGCCGGCTACGTCAAAGACCGTGTTTAAGCAGATAATTCCCAAACGTTAAAGCATTTGAAAATCAACATTCGCCAAGTTATCGTCGAGATACCGCCCGAAATGTGGGAAAAAGCGGTCGAAAACTACACTGTTGCAACCAACCCAAAGGCGGTCATGTAAATGACATCGTATTTCGTACATAATAGCAAAGTCCAAGCATTAGAATGAAATAAAAGTTTTATCGAAATCATACCTTTATGTGTGTTTTATTTAACCTTTCATTTGAACCCGAAAAATGAATAACTCTTCACTGTAATGCTTGTTAAAATGTAAATAAAGGCATTGGATAATCTCACCTTTCTGATGCTTTCAATACAAATTATCCAATTTAACCCATTATTAATTTATTTCGTTTAACCCATTAAACTATAGGTACATTTGGTTTCAGTTCTGATTCGGATTAAGAAACAAATTCGCCTAAAATTATATTTTCATTACAGTTTCCCAAATCGAAATATCTGCTTCATTATGTTTCGGTAGAGAAACGAATTCTATGTAGGTTTTAAATTTCATTGTAGGTAAAAAAACGAACCAATATAGGAATTGAATTATTGTTACAAATATGTAACAAAAACAAATTAATTAAATAATGTACTTAAAATAAGTTTACAATATCAGTCTCGAAACGAAACTGAACTCTCGTGAAGGTCCATGATTATAAGCCAGTGCAACGGGCAAAATTTTAAGTTACTGCAGTGAAATAGTTATAGGAAACAAGGAGGAGTTTTTGGAAACAAAGTGTTTTTCGGGATACCGATGAAAAGACAGTTCATTTGCAATCCCTGGCAACATCTAACATATAAATTAAAAAAATAAAATTATTTGCAAAGACCGCCTAGACATCTCTAACTGCTGATAACGTCGCCTGGTGGAAGTTCCGGAAATTATCTCAATACTTGCTTGCACTCGAGAAATGGTCACTTCATTTCGAACTGCACGAGGTCTTCCAGCACGCGGAAGATTACAGACAGTCCCTTGTTATCCAAAACGCTGAGCGCTAAGAGCATTTGGAACATGAAAGAAATTTCGATATCATCTGAATAATCGAATGCTGACCTTCAAAGTAAAATTGAACAACTTTGGCCCTTTGTTCTGTGCTGAGCCTTTCCATCATAAATTTCTCAAGTATTATTTAGTTAATTCTGTAAAGAGACGAAAAATTCGACAAATTCGAATTATTCACCACACATTCCACCAACAGAAGCAATATTTCCGGCAGTGCGATGATGCACAGACCTGACCGCATTTGTAACACTTCCAGTCTCTTTAAATTTCTTTATAATCTTGCCAATTCCTTGCAAAGTAGATCGATTATGACGATCATAATCACTCTGTAATGCACGAAAAGTGCCCACGTTTGAATCATCATTTTTGTACTAAGTTTTATAAACGATCAATATCTATATCTGTAAATGGCAAACGTTTCAATAAATATAAGAGTATAACACTTTAGAGATAGCAGGTATTTAACAGCTGACTGCTTTGCCAGATTGAGGGTTTTGAAGCCAGTAAATGGATAACCCGTTAAACCCGTGTTTTTCAAAATTCATTGATTTTAGCATTCCGTCTGTTAAAGCTTGAAATTTGCCAAATCTTTCTTACTTTTTAGCATTGTTAGATTGATATTTTTTTGTTTTATGTACTAATAACGAAAAATCAATATTATATTTCTCACATGAAGTAATATTGTATGATACGAATTTCTTTACGATCCTTGACCAACAACGTATCAATAATAATATACATATGATCAAAATAATAAGTACACGCTACATTTTTTGTTAAAGACTCGTAGCCAAAAATTTATTTAAATTAAAAGAAAAAACAAAAACTAATTTCTTATGTTATAACATTAGAAATAAAGTAAATACTAAAACAATAACAAAAAACAAACATTAAATTCAGTATTTTTCAAAAAGTAAGAAATTAATCAAAAAACATTGGACAAAATAATAAGTACATTTAGTTAAAATAAGCAAAAAAGTAAAAAAATCAAGTTTTTTTCTGCTAAATTGGCTGAGTTTCGTTAAAAGCCGGTATTATATCCTTTATTTTCACCTTTATTTATTTTTATCTTTATTTTTAATTATTTTGTTGACTCTTTTTGGCTTGCTGGCAATAAGCTTCCTACAGGTTTCTACTAGTACTTCATACCAAGTTTTTTTAAATAAAATTCCATAACTAATCCTTATTTTTAAGAATCTCTTTTCCAATTTTTTTTATTCGATTTTCGATTGGATTTAAGTCTGGAGATTGACGTGGCCAGTCAAGAAGGGCGGGCAACATTATTATCTTAGAACCAATCCTCTACCAACTTAGAAGTATGCTTGGAATCGTTATCCTGCTGGAATGTCCATCTAAGAGTCATATTTTCCACAGCATAGTTCAACATCGTATTTTCCAAGATATCTTTGTAGTGGAATTTGGTCATAGTGTCGGTAATTCGATGTATCGGCCCAATACCATACCACGAGAAACAACCCCAGACCACCATATTGCCGCCCCGTGCTTGACCGTCTTCTTTGTAAAGCGAACATGGAATTCCTTACTTTTAGGACGTTTAACATTTCGGGCACAGTCGTTTCCGAAGACGTTAATTTTTGTTTTATCGCTCCACAAAATGTTTCGACATTTTTTTTCACCGTGTGCTCCGGACCAATTGGAATGACTTCTTGCAAACGCCAATCTAGCCTTTAAATTTGTTGGTCTAAGCAAAGGAACTCTTCTGGCTATCCGTCCTGATAAATGGGCTTCTTGTAGTCCACGATGAACCGTTCGCGATGAAATTACATTCCCAATTTTTGCTGAAATCGCTCTTGAAGACACAAACGGATCCTTCTTAGCAAGGATTACAATACGGATATCTGTTGTTTCTGAAGTTTTTTTGGCGACTTCCGCGAGTTTCGGCGGGTTTTTTAGGCTTTAAAGCATTTTGTATAAAAAAATAGCGGCTGATTCATAGTTTCTGTTATAGAACGAAGACTTTAGCCACTTTCTCTTAGTCTTGAAACAATTGTTCTCTCCTTCGGAGAACAAAATGGCTTTTTCAACCCATGGCTGATAGTTTTTACTATATATTTTTTTACGAATCAAGATAGACAACAGAAAATAATTATTGTTTATGCCAGAATTTAATTTTATCGATTGTCTCTGAACTATTATCGCAAGTGGTCATGGTTAATATTTCGTGACAAATAATCCAACCTTTGCTACTTCAGGCAGTTCTCTTTTGGAAACCCAAACGACATAAAGTGCATCTCTGAAGGTAATAAAATAAACCGCCAGTTTTTCTTCATGCAACAGAATTAAACTCCCGTCTTTCACTTCTCATAAATTAAAATAATTGCTTATTTGCGCCCCCGCCTTAACAACTAGCCTTTCCAAAAAGACTACAGCAAGCTGCGAAAATATTAAAGAATTGAGCAATGTATTTATTATTTTGACCAAGTGCTGAAATCACATCTGAACAAAACTAACTCACAATGATAACAACGGGAAAGCCCCAGGTTTGTTTTTACTTTTAAAGGCGTTACCATATTAAAGTTATTTAAATTAAAAAGAATTGCCATGTTTACTTTCCGTTGAATTAACTAATATTAAACATAAAGCAAAAATAAGCAGGTGTACTTATTTTTTCGACCATATGTGTATTTCGATGAAAACTGTACAGCGAGATTAAAGGGAAAGGTTATTCAGCATCATTATATCTCAATAATAAAAATATTTATAATAACATTTGTACACAACTTATCATACCACCATTTTATATATATGCAGCAGAAATTCCTTTCTTTCCTGTCAAACTCGGTTTCACTTTTCCTCTCTACAACATTTCACCTTTTGTTAGCCGTCGACTAAGACAATTGTAAGCTCAATGCAATGCTTTTCTCGATGCAGCTACGATTGTGTGTCTCCTCCACCATCGGCGACAGCAGCATCCACAATTTCTGCTACTGATTCTGCATTCAGATGCAAATATGAATAAATATTTTTTACTTCACTCTACACATGCGATATTGTGTGATATGATAAGATTCATTGTTATTTTATACATTCATAAAGTAATAGCATTTCTGTTGTTTTATCATGGCCACTGCCTCCATTACATCTTTATGCATTATGAAACAACTTGTTTCCACTGCCACCACCACCATCATCATCACTAACGATGACGAGAGGAGATCCTCCCGGAATGGCCCAGTCACAGTTACTTGTATACGTGTGTATGTGAAGATAACATGCGGCCAGACATTCCAACAGACCAAAATAATCCATAGGCAATGGCCAGCCAGCACAACATTAGCCGCCTCCACTGTAAGAGGCAGTAGCTGCAACAACCTGCTGCCGACAATGTTTTCTTTCCTGCCTCCTTTATTGCGATTTTTGGTTATCTTCACTGGTGGCGAGTTGGTAGTGGTGATGGTGTCGTTGTCGTCGTCTGTTGGCAACATTGCTGTCGTTGTTATTGTTGCTTTATGTTGGGCCAACAAAAGTTTATGAGCTATAAGAAGATGTCTACTACTGATGTCGATCGGATGCGGGTCCTCCTACATAGTAGATATTGCTGTTGTTGTCGTTTTTTTTTTTTTTTTGCTTTAGTAGTTCTTTCATTCGATTGGATTTTTGTTCATCCATTGCATCAAAAGTTCCTGGACGAATCTGGTGTTCGCTTTTTGCAGTTATGAGGCATAAAAATGGAATTGAATTCAAACAGCATCTGAACGGTAACTAAAATTTAATCAATTTTTGATTCAAAAATAAGAGAAAGAAAGTGTTGGTCTTGGCGGTTATTAAAAATGTTGTAGGCTCTCTCTATTAGAATGACTCATTTCTGACTTATTAGTGTTAAGCGAAAAGCAAATGAATACGTTTAAAAATAACTTGATGCTTAAGTTTTTATAATGATTTTAAGGCCTGCAATAAATAAAACTGAAAACCTCATTTCTCAATCAAACCAAATTGACCTCAAAGCTCACGCATGTAGTACCCCAAAGCTTCTTCGGATTTGCCTCAGCTCATTGTAATCTTACAAGTCCAAGATATTTTCGCTCAAAGTCAGGACATGGTTCAGGTTTTTATTTCTCAAAAAATAACCTGTTCGGAATCCCATACTACAATGTTAGATAATATTGTGGCCTATTGGAGCCTGGTATGACAATTTTTCACCAAAATCCAACCCAAAATGACCCAAAATTAAGATTTTTAGTTTTTATGCAACTGAGTCTACAGGATATTTAGAAATCAAGCCAAGAAGTTCTAACACAACAACTCTCATGGAAGACTACGATCCATCCAAATAGTCACAAAACTTTTAATTACCCTAATTTAGAACCGAGGGTCTACAAGGTAACAAGGTTCAAAATATACTATTTTCTATCTTTGGCAGAAGTTTGTCTATAATTTTTGACATATGAGGGCGCTTCCACAACTACGTGACCTAACAAAGAGGACACAAAAATGTACGGAAAAATATTCATTGCTTTTCAATATAATCTCCTTTTAGCTCGATGCACTTTTTCCAGCAACATTAGCTTACACCCCGCTTATATAAGGTGGCGCATAAGTAACGCTAAGATTTGATCAGTGAATACATTTTTGTTTAAGTCTTTTTTCGTCTTTTTACAGAATTAACTAAATAATACTTGGGGAATTTGTGGTGGAAAGGCTCAGCATCGGACAAAGAACCAAAGTTGTTCAATTTCATGTTGAAAGTTAGCATTCGATTATTCACATCATATTGAAATTTATTTCATGTTCGAAATGCGAAATGTGATCTTCCGCGTGCTGGAAGACCTCGAGCAGTAAGAAATGAAGTGACTATTGCTCGACTGCAAGAAGTATTGAGGTAATTCCCAGAACTTCCACCAGGCGACGTTCTCAGCAGTTAGAGATGTCTAGGCGGTCTTTGCAAAGAATTTTGTTTTTTTAATTTATATGTTACATCTTTTCCCATATAAGATGCAATTGGTTCACGAGTTAAATCCAAATGATGCACAAGAACCCATTCAATATAGTCGCCGTTTACGTTACTTAGGCGCCACCCTTTACATGTCGTATACCGCCCTTCTCACAAACTGTAAATCTGACTTTGACAGTAATGGCTGAGTTTGATATTCTTGGTTATTTTTGTAGGATAACACAGACAGACAATAAATCTTCAATAATGATATGCAAAAGACTTACTGAGCCATTCTTAATTTGAAGATAATTACGCGGAAAGCGAAAGCGATAAACGATACATAGTGCATGCTGATAATGTAAACGTCATGATGTCAACGATGTTACTGCTATCTTCTCAAGCATTGAGTCAGCAAACGTGGTCCTGGTTATAAAAAAGCACAACCCGAAGTAATCTGCTTCGACGAACAACGGTATTACCTTGTTGGGATACTGCATGAACGTCAGTAACTACAACTTATTAGTAATAACTCATTTCACGAAGGCGGTCCCAAAACTAGCCGACCTGACGTATAGATATGGTGCCAGCAGTTTGAAGAAAATTATTTTGGTGAAAAATGGCAACCTTACAAAATATATGTTTTAAGTTTCAAGGCGCCACGTTATGAATTTATATACATGGAAAAAATTGGTCATCATTATGTAGTTCAGTATTTCCATTTGAAAAAGTTCAGTTCAACCAATATTAAAACCAAGCTAGATTCCACTTTAGGGGTGTCTGCTCTTCGTTTGCGGCTATACAATATTGGGTAGTAGTGTAAAATGTAATTTATAAGATGTAAATCTATTAGATTTTTTCTGAAGATTTTATTATTAACTTAGGTTCCATGAGGGAAATGAATAGACTTACGAAGGTGTTTCGTATTGTTGAGGTGGGGGGAAAACGGCTTATTGGGTTAACTTACGTCATTTGATTCATTTTTATTAATATGTTGAGGGCGAAGTGGTTCGGTTAACGGCTAGCGGAAGAGAGCGAGTTTACCTCTGGTTTCAACCATGAGACCTCCGTACCCCACTGGGTTGCCACATGGGCGCAACAAAATAGAAGTTTATATGATTACATAGTTGTTTGAAGTAGTCTTTGCACAAGCAAATAAATAATTTTTACAATTTATGATAAATATCTACAAATTGTTTGACACAATGTAATTCAACTTAATTCAGTGTAATTTAATATAATTCAATTTTAATTCGAGGTAATACAACCTAATTAAATGTAACTAAATCTAATTTTCGGAAAATGCGTCTTAATTAATTCATAAATGGTAGTGGATGATCGTCGGTTGAAGGTGTGTGAGCTAGCCGAAATTATAGGCGTTTCAAAAAGTGCTATACATTGTATATTCACCGAAAATTTGAAGATGAGAAAGCTGTGCGCAAGATGGGTGCCGCGCTTGCTTCCAACAGAGCAAAAACAGCGTCGTGAAGATATTTTTTGTGTCGATTTATAACCATGAATGAGACATGGGTCCACCACTTCACACCCGAGATAAAGGAACAGTCAAAGCAGCGAACTGGAATGGGAGAATTATGTCCAAAGAAGGCGGAGACTGTTCCATCAGCAGG
This sequence comes from Philornis downsi, assembly GCA_019455685.1. Lineage (NCBI taxonomy): Eukaryota > Metazoa > Arthropoda > Insecta > Diptera > Muscidae > Philornis > Philornis downsi. Next base: position 10,739 of record JAHXMU010000156.1, read on the forward strand.
CAAGGTCATGGCGTCTGTTTTCTGGGATGTGTATGGGATTATTTCTATTAATTATCTTTAGAAAGTAAAAACCATCAACGGCGAATATTATGCCAATTTTTTTGCAGCGTTTAAGTGATGAAATTATGGGGAAAAAAGTGTTGTTTCATTAAGGCAATGACCTCAGTTCACACATCGACTATTGTGATGAGCAGAATTAATTAATTTAAGTTCGAATCTGGCGAATAAGGTGCATTATGAAACCTTATTCGCCAGATTTAGCTCCCACGGACTGTTTTCTATCTGAAAACCTTAAAAAATGGCTCGGTGGTAAAAGATTTGCCAACATTGAAGAGGTAAAATCTGTGGTTGATGGCTATTTTAAGGAGTTTAGCAGTTCTTACTATAAACAGGGTAAAAAGCAAATGTTGATGCAAATGCTAGTGTGTAAATCTGTCAGATTTGGTCTGAAGATTTAATTTGGAACTTAGGTTCCGGCAGAGAGATTGGAAGTTTTGTGGAAGAACTAAGATTCTTAGCGGGATGTGTATACTTACAAGGGGGTTTCGTAATGGAGATGAGGAAAAGATAACGGTTAACTTATGTTATTTCAGGTTTTATTCGTATGTTGAGGGCGGCTGGCAAAGTTGTCCGGTTGGCGGCTGGCGGAAAAAGAGACCAAATATCTCGCTGATTTCAACCAGGAGACCTCAGTGTTCCACTGGTTTGCCATATGGAGTGGCAACCCAATAGGGGTTGTTTGAGGGGGCCTTTACACAAGCAAATAGAATAGTTAATTTTTACAACTTACAATATTTACAAATTGTTTGGTGCAAGCGATTTCAACTTAATTCAGTGTAACTTGATATAAAGCAACTTTAATTCAAAACTATACAATTTAATTAAATGCAATTCAATTCAGAAATTCAATTTATAATTCATAATATAGAATTCGTAATTAAATTCATTTTTCAATTCAATTTATAATTGCTAATTCTATAGCATGAATCTACTTTACAAAATTCATTTCTTCAATTCACCTCGTTCAACAGAAGCTATTGGTTATCGCTGAAAAAAGTGTACCGAGCTAAAACGGAATTATGTTGAGAAACAAAGATAATTTTTCCCAACTTTTTCGAGTCTTCTTTGTTAAGTCGGCCAGTTTTTGGGTCGCCCTCGTATAATACAGGGTGGCGCAATAGAACGTGCATATTGCATCATCTTTTTTTGCGGGGTAGAAAAGGCGCGGGCGGGGGGCGCCTACATCGTTGGGCTGGCGGGCTCATGGAGTTTTAGTCGCTATGAATCACTTCGACTGGAAGCGTCGCGCATTTTGCGTGCGCGCATTTTACGAGAACTCTCGTTCATATATTGCTACTAGGCGACTATATTGTGCTGAATATGGACTACGGCGAATTAGTGAAGCTCCGAGTGCTAATTTAATTAAAATATGGGTAAAGCGTTTTAAAGAGACCGGTTCAACATTTAAACCACAACCAAATGGTCGCCCAAGAACATCTAGGACCGAAGACAATGTTGAGAGAGTTATGGAGTCAGTACGAGGAAATCCACAAATGTCGGCTCGCAAGAGATCGTCTGTCTTACAATTATCGCGACGAAGTTTGCAACGAATTTTAACATTGGATCTTAAACTGCATTCATATAAGCTGCAATTAACACAAGAATTGAAAGAGTCTGACTTGATAGCAAGGCTCGCATTTGCTAATGAAATGCTTAATCGATTTTCCAATTTTGACAATATCCTTTTCTCTGACGAGGCTCATTTCCTTATGAATGGGTTCGTAAACCGTCAAAATTGTCATTACTGGAACAGTGAAAAAGCCAAAATCAAACACCAGAAACCATTGCATAGTCCTAAAGTGATAGTATGGGCAGCAATCTCTGGCAGAGGAATAATTGGTCCTTTTTTCTTCGAAAATGCGCGGGGCCAAAACGTCACGGTTAATACGGAACGCTATGTTGAGATGTTGGACGGATTTTTGGCTCCAGAAATTGAAAGTTCAAGAATAATGAATTCCAGAACTTGGTTCCAACAAGATGGAGCTACCTGTCACACATCAAATGACTCCATTGCGATGGTGAAGCAGATGTTTCCAGGCAGACTGATTTCGAAAAGAGGTGATATCCCATGGCCCCCACGTAGTGCAGACTTGACGCCTCTTGACTTTTTTTTGTGGGGATACCTCAAACACAAAGTCTACAGTAATAATCCAAGAAACATCGTTCAGCTCAAGGAGAATATCCGTGGTGAAATGGCAGCCATTACACCAGTATTACTGAAGAAAGTTTTCAATAATTTTCGTTTGCGGTTAGAGGAGTGCCGTCGTAGAGAGGGTCACCATTTAGATGATGTTATTTTAAAAAACTAAACTCCATTTATTACTCTACAATGCCTTAGATTTATTTTAACTATACCTTTTGTATTTATTTTTTAATCTATTTTTTAAATATGCACGTTCTATTACGCCACCCTGTATTGTAGAGGAAAAGAAACCCTTTTAACCGTTCCCGATACTGTCGACAGCAATTAATGATAAAAGGTATATATGATTCGGCCCGGACGAGTTTTTAGCGCTTGTCTAAGTTTTGGAAAACGTTTTTTTTTTTGTTCAGTATTCGATATGCGAAGCATTTTTAAATAATACGCCTTGCAAAATCACGGATAACTTTTTTCTCTATTAATTTTGAGACAACCTAAAGACACTTTGCAGTTGTCTGAAAAACGGTCAAAACTGAAAACTACTGCAGCTAACTGTACTCACTGTGGTTAAATTGCAACAGACTTTTCTTTACTTCAAAGCTTTACTCCAAAGCTATATCGTTCCCTTTTTATTTTACTTTGTTTTCGTACATCGTATCATTTTGGGCTCCCGCCCTTAGAGGCTTTTAACGTGTGTTTTATGTTATCCTGTACTTCTCAAGTATTTCCTCTTTTGATTATAAAAGTTTACAATTTTAATATTTGTCAAAGACTCATTTGTTAAAGCGACATGACAATTGTTTCATTGTCATGCCACACTTTAGCCAGTTAGTAGTGCGGTGTAGTATGCTAACCTGTAACATATGCGAGTGATGCAACACAGGCAGGGATCGTAGAAGTAAAATAAAAACTAGACAATGACAATGGAAATGGGCATGACTCAATATCACTACATATGCCGGGATATTGACATTGCTGGGACAGCACGTGGACATCTGAATGAGGTTCTCATTTCTACTGCTGTTCGTTGCCAGCATCGTAAATTCCCCGTGCCGTAATGTGTTCTAACCGACGATGAGTGAAGCAATTTACATGATGATTTTATAGCCTTATTTGTTCATATCCATTATCGCCGTCACCAGCGACATCATCACCAGCGACAGTAATAACATCTCCACCGCCATCACCGTCATATCATACAATATTCATGTGACTGGGAAGAAAAAGAACATAAAGATTACTTATAAATTTCAATTTGTCTCTGCAGGTTACTTCGCCACTCTGTCTTGGAGTTATTGTTAACATAACAACTGCGGAGAGGAGACTCTGTTGAGCCCGAAACATACGAGTGCGAACATGTATGCATTTCCATGACCGTATTTGGTCTGTTGTTGTTAACAATTCCATTTGAGATTATTTCCTGAAGGCTGTAGTCGAGAGCAACAATTTGTAGTGCAATTTCATTTAGATATTATTATTGGTACTGCTGTCATGGTGACAAGAACACAGTGGTTTTATAAGAGATGATTTTTCAGAGAGATTCACGATTTTTGCTTTGTGTGTAGTGAATATTTGGTTGGGAAAAAAGGATATGCAATATCAGAATCAATAAAATATGCACATTTACATTCAGGTATGTGATACAAAACGTTTTCGATTTAAAATCGATGCGAAAACGATGAAAGTTGTGATGCACATCTTTTTATCGATTTCATTTCGGTTTGAGCTGAAATCGATATCGATTTCATTTTCCATTTCGTTCTATGGAAAATATGGATAAGAAAGGTGTGATAGAAAACGAATTACCGTTTTCATTTACGGTTTTAAATCGAGTAGTCTTTGTGTGGCGATTTTGCAAAGTTGCATTTCTTTATTCGAAAGAAAAATAATAAATTGCGAACAATTTAAAACTAAAGTGAAGAAAATTTGAAATGTAGGTATTTATAACAAACATCTGATAAAACACAGATTTATTTTGTATATTCAGGGGTCAAAACAAATGGCTCAAGTCCATATCCAGAGTCTGCCAGAAGCCATGAACCACAATCTCCATTTTCATACATGGAACAATAAAAGTCTTTTTGGACGCTTAAATTCCACACAAACGAATCATGACTTGAACCTGGTCGCGTTGCATCCACAGCCAAAATATTCATTTTATAGTCGCAAATCTAAAAAAAAATTGAATTTAAAAAATAAATTTACACATATATAACTCATCTAAATTAACTCACAGTCATGGCATTTATGCAGTAATATCCTTTTCTATTAAAAAACAAATGTTCCTGAGTACCTGGTTTAATTATTGTAATGTGGGTACCGTCTATGCAGCCAACAACACCTGGAATTCTGTATTTATTAAAAAAATGTTTTTTTGGACTTCAACATTTCTTGTGGCTCAGCGGAAAGTTTTATCCAGTATTGACACAACACCTGCTCCAGGAGAACAACCATGCGTCCAAATATTTTAGAAAATATGGTGCGGTGCATAGCTATGGCAAGATCATTCCCCACAGAGCGTTGAAAGCAGCCTTCAGCGAAAAATCTGAGCGTTGCTGCCAACTGGATTGCTAATGGAATGGACGAGGGTGTAACACTTGTCCCAAGTTTATCCATTATCCAAATAAAGGCTTCTTTATTTAAGCAAAAGCATTCTACAAAACTTTAAACAATTATGTATTACTGAAACCTTGGGATAACACATTTGGTTTACTTTTTTCCCGGCAAATCTAGTGGGTTGGAAGCATCGCGTAACCTTTTCCTTTCAATATTTTCTTCTTTATTTGATGCATCACTTAAAATTGCGGATACTGCGACAATAAATGCCATGTTATAAAATTATTTTTCAGCTTACACTTGTTAATTTGATTCTTGTTGTGCAAACACTTGTATTTTAAAACGTAAACAAATGCTCTGAGTTGTATTTTGCAAAAGAATATGGTGGAAATGAAACACAACTGGAGAATGAAATCGATACGATTTCTGTCACAGCCTAAATCTATCTGTTCGTTTTGGCACTTCGTTTTCATTTGAAAACGAATCGATTTGCATCACATACCCCATTATTTTGGTTTTGCTGTCAGAAACTGGAACAAACCGTGGACACCAACAATATTTTGCAATCATTGCAGAACTGTTTTATGCAAGTGATCAAATGGCAAGAAGATCTATTTCGATTTTTCAATTCCAGTACTTTGGAGAGAGTCAAGTAACCAAAAAACCGATTGTTATTTCTGTTTACAAAAGTTGGTGGATTCAATGTGAAAAATCGAAAAAATATTACCTAAGCGAATGCGCCATCGGTTTCCAAACTAGTTCAACGTTCACCAAATGATCCATTACCAGTCATTTTTTGTGCTACGAACAGTGAGTCCGAAACTTCTTTCACCACCAGTAGTAGTTTGTATCAGGCTGATGATGAACGCCATTTAGTGATTCAAGCTGAGCTGAATGATCTAATTAGGGATTTACATTTAACGAAACAAGACGCAGAATTACTGGCTTCATGCATGCAGCAGTGGAAACATCTTGCATTTGGGACAAAAGTAACAATCTATAGAGATAGAAGCGTGAAATTGGCTGCATATTTTGAAAAATAACACTCTATTCTATACTATACTGTACTGATGTTGATTGCTTATTTCTAAAAATGAATCAGCCATATAACAAAACTGAATGGAGATTATTTATTGATAGCTCTAAGTACAGTTTAAGGGCTCTTCTTCTACATAATGAATTGCATGGGAAAGAAAAGCCATCCATACCAATTGATCATGCCGTTAAAACAAATGAAAATTATGAATTACGAATCAATGACTGAAATTTTGACATTACTCAAATACAACGATAATAAATGGAAAATCTGTGGTGACCCTAAAGTGTGTGATTTAAATTTCTTTGTACATATCGTATAGACCATCGTAAATAACTGTAAATAAATCTGCTTCAGGTCATTGGTTTGTTGACTGGTATACAAGGAGGTTTCACAAAATATAGTTGTTTCCTTTGTCTATGGGATAGTCGCACTTCATGTCATCTTTACATCAGAACAGAGTGGCCAAAAAGTACTGAGTATTTACCAGGAAAACAAAACATTTCAAATAAACCATTAATTGATCCAAATGACGTTCTTATTTCGCGGCAACACATAAAATTCGGCCTTTTTAAGAACTTCATCAAGGCTTTGGGCAAAGATGGTGCAGCACTTAAATATTTGTTAGCGGTTTTTCCTAAAATTGCATATGCTATAATCAAGGATGGCATATTTGTTGGCCCTCAGATCAAGAAGCTATTGAATGATGACAATTTTTCACAATATTTATTGGAGAATGAATATGCAGCCTGGAAATCTTTCAAAAGCATCCTGAACAGTTTTCTTGGAAACAATAAGAGTGAAAACTACAGACAAATTGTTGTTGAATAATTGAAATATTATTACGCATTTGAATTTCTAATTTTTTTTTCCACGGCGATGAGCGACGATTAAGAGGAGCGTAGTTCCCAAAATTTGATGAAAATTTAAAAAAATTATCATAGATTTTGGAATAAAATCATGCAGGGAGTCTATTGCTGGACTAAAATATGTGAAACCGAATTAACAAAATACAAACGACGTTCAAATAACGCCATTCACTTTTGAAAATTCATTGATTTTTAAATAAACTAATGATTTTTTGTGTAAAAAACGAATAAAAACTTTTTTTTGTATCTCGAAAATCTGACATGATAGAGAAAAACCAATTACAGATTGAAATTCAGACCACCAAATTACGCTAGGAGATATATTTGGATGCTCCAATCTGAAACCTTGCTGGCTAGTGTTATTTTTCAATACCAGCGATAATAACTATATGATTTGAATAATGAATAAATAGCATAACGTTAAGAATTAGCCGAGATTCCAAAGATATATGCAAAGTTTCTTTTTGGTCCTATTTCGAAATTAGTACCAGAAATCTTAGCTCTACTTGAGCTCAACATGAGGACCGACAGATTGGGCATGGGCATTAGATGGACACACAGATTTTTACAACGTTCAAGAATATATTTGTTGTTTTTGGCCTCATATAAATATTTCTGGTTGTTGTGAACAGGATGACAAAATCAGTATACGCCCCCTCTTCTAATGGCCAATATTTTTTTGTCATTCGTAATATTTTTGAATCATTTTTCTTGACAGTTTTTTCCAAGGCATTCATCACAGTAATACATTTGTACACCAACAACATGCGCTCTTTGTATCGATGCAAAAAAAAAAAACACCTCATTCGACAACTTTCCTAATTGAAAATTATCATTGCACAAAGTGTATCCTCGGGCCACTGTGCCTCACTAACTCAGTCATCACCGGCAAGTGCGAGGGTGTACGAGTAATTCATTTGACTCATTTGGGACACATTGTCATTGTTGCTGTTGGCACACAAATGAACAGGGAGTGGGGTTGGGTTGCCGTTGCCGCTACTATTGCAGTTGGTGTTGTTGACTATTTGCCGCCACTCTATTAACTTTTGCATGCTTGCTGTTTATTTATGTTTAAACTTTAAACAGCTGTTTGTTGTTAACATAACAAATATCGAAATGTATGGCTGACTCTGTTGCATGGAATTGTTTCCCCCCTCCCTTAGGATTATATGGATTAAAAGCGTTTTTTCTCGGGGCCTGTAGGAAGTTAATGTTTTTTAGAGTATCCAAAATGAACACACAAAAAAAGAAGTGTTGTTTGTTTGTTTATGAAAACATCGTCACCAGATAATGTTGAATGTGGGAAATGTACTCAGTTGCATGGATGCTGTGTATGAAAGTGCTCCCTGGGAGTGCAAGGCCATATGAGTTTTGTGCCGTCTAAGGACAGGGGGTATTGCCAGTTTAACAGGAGTCACATTACTGGCGATGACATCACAGACGGGGACCCAACAGGCGTGTTACATGTACATGAATGTGTAATACTTACAGCAGAAATACTTTATAATTTATGTTGATTTTCTTCCTCTTTGTCGGCTTTAAAAAGTAACTTAACAGCATTTCTCATAAATAAATCATTTTTATGAGGTATAAAAAAAAAAGTCTGGATTAAGCCCACAGGAGAAACGAATACGAACAGCCAAGCAACCGACAGCCATGGGCTTTACTCCCTCCAATAGCAACAAAGCACACAGCAAAACTATGCCTTACATTTTTTTAAACATTTAAGAAAAATTTGGTAGATTTTGAAGCTTTTATTTAAGAGACTTTAAAAAAAATTTCACTTTTTCTATTCATATAAAGGCAAAAAGCCCACAAAAGCTCCTGGGTTGGGACGCAAAGGCTAAAATTCACACGTTGCAAACAAGCTCTTGGTCTTTGGTGTATGTAGACAGCTTTGAAGTTCTGTGTTGGCCATTAACCAGCATAACTAAACTAACTTAATGTCTCTCAAGTTTTCTAACTTTTTTCTTTTTTTTTTTTTTTGCAGTCGTCATTTCACTCCTCTCCACCAGACCAGATAGTTCAGTTGCACAGTCCACTGATGTAAAATATTTTGCATCGAGGAAGCGCCACAAGTTTATGTGGACTTTTGTTAGGTGAATTGCAGATTTCTATAAGTTTTGGAAAGAAAACTTTTTCAAATATTGCGTTCATAATTTAGAAAACAATGTGCAAAGTGTGCAGGTGATATTGTCAGTGAAATCTGAAATAAATTTGGGGAGTTTCGGCCGAACGATTATTAAATTCAATGACAGCTGTAATGAAAGGATGTCAACCGTTTAAAATTAATGGAAAACGTAATTTCCTAAGCAGGAGATATTTGTTTCAAGGTTGGTATTGATATCAAACGGAATTTATTTTCCTATACGTGTAAAATACATCATGTTAAGGCTACAAGCGGTACTCCGTTTTGGCCAATTTCTCTGTCATTATTCCGTCTTGTAGTATTGACATCAAACGAGAAGCCACAAATGGAAAAATGGATATATGAAGCTATCGCAGAGTTTTTTAATGGTCAATGCGAAGTGAAATAAACAAACATTTTATTGAGCAGATTAAATCTAATAGATGAATTGTTGCATATTGTAATTTACTTATAATTGGCCGAAAGGCTTTAAATTACAAGCCAAAAATAAATAAAGAAGTTAATAAAGGTGTTTACGTGCACAAGTTTTTTATCCGGCTCGAAGGACCAAAAAAAAAATAACGTTTTCCTTACCCTGATAGTTGTAAGTTTTAATTTTTAAGTACACGCCCACCACAGCTAAGGAAAGAGCTTTCACTCCACCGTTCTAGCAGTGTAATAAAGCGGTATTCTAACTCTCAGCTAGCAATCGCCCAAGTATCAGTACTCATTTTACGCTCGATATATAAACTACTTATTTGAACGTTTAAGGTCCCTGCTTGGTAAATAAACTCCATTTTGTAAACCCCAGAAATAAAAGGTAAAACCTTGCCAATAAATTGAAGTCATTCGATTTGTACACTCTTTAACCCCCCGTTTTCCTCATTCTCTTTCACATGTAATAAAAACACTGTCTGATCAAGCCCCCGCATTAACAAAAGGTATAATAACAAGAAATCCATTATTTTTCCAATAGATGGCTTCAGTTATCTGTATGTCACATTGCATTAGTGTGATTGGTTTACGCTAGGTGGCAGTAGAAATACTTATAAGATTTTGTACTCAAAACCCTACACAGTTAATTATGTGATTGTTTATGAATTTTGTGACTGACTCAGTATTTTTGGAGCGCCCATCAAAATTGGATGCAGAGGGGGAAAAAATTTCATATTTTATAGTTTCCCTTCGACAAAGGCGAAAACTCAAGTCAGGCGGCTGAAAATGTGAACAGTGTTTATGGTCCTGCAACTGTAACAGCCAATCATGGTCGATTTTGCTTTCGTCAATTCCGTTCTGGTAAATTTGATACCAAAATTGGACCACGCTCTGAAATGCCAAATATCGGAAATGTCAATAAACTAATAGAAACCATTAGATCCCATGGTAATGTAGAGTAACTACAATCGATTGCCCAGAAAACAGAGATTGTAAAAACGTTGGAAACCACTCGAAATTTCCATCTGCGAATCGCAACAAAAAAAAAATATTTTTGAAACGGATGGTGGCCCGTAATGAAAAACAGGTCACTTACGACAACGTCAATATTTCTATATGTTAATGTTTCAATATTCTAATATTTCACTATTTCAACATTTTAGTATTTTCAATATTTCAATATCTCAATATTTTAATATTTCAATACTTCAACATTTCAACATTTTAGTATTTAGTATTTCAACATTTCAATATGTTGATATTTAAATATCATCCATATTTTAATATTTGAATGTTTCAATATTTAAACATTCTCAGCATTGAAATATCAAAATACTGAAATATTCAATAGATCAATGTTCCAATATTTCAAGATTTTGATATTTCAACATTTCAATATTTCAGCCTTTCAATATTTTTAATATCTCAATATTTTAATATTTCCACATTTCAGTACTTCAGCATTTCAATATTTCAACATTTTGATATTTAAATATCTCAATATTTTAATATTTCAAAATTTCAATATTTTAACATTCTCAGTATTAAAATATTAAAATATTCAACAATTCAATGTTTCAATATTTCAACATTTTTATATTTCAGCATTGCAATATTTCAGCATTGCAATATTTCAACATTTCAATATTTTGATATTTAAATATCTCAACATTTTAATATTTAAAAATTTCAATATTTGAATATTCTCAATATTGAAATATTCAATAATTCAATGTTTCAATATTTCAAGATTTTAAAATTTCAACATTTCAATATTTCCGCATATCAATATTTCAACATTTCAATATTTTAGTATCTCAATATTTTAATATTTCAACAATATTTCAATATTTTGGTATTTAAATATTTTAATATTCGAATATTTCGATATTTCAAAATTTCAATATTTTAACATTCTCAATATTGAAATATTCAATAATTCAATGTTTCAATATTTCAACATTTTAATATTCCAACATTTCAATATTTCAACATTTCAATATTTTAATATTTCAATATTTTAACATTTCAACACCTCAATATTTCAATACTTTGATATTTAAATATCTCAATATTTTAACATTCGAATATTTCGATATTCCAAAATTTCAATATTTTAGTATCTCAATATTTTAATATTTCAACATTTCAGCACTTCAGCATTTTAATATTTCAACATTTCAATATTTTAATATCTCAATGTTTTAACATTTCAATATTTCACCATTTCAGAATTTCAGTATTTCACTATCTCAATATTGTAATATTTCAATATTTTGATATTGCAATATTTCAATATTACAAATTTTCAATATTTTAATACGTCAATATTTCAACATTTCAGAATTTCAGTATTTCAGTATTATAATATTTTGATATTTCAATACCTCAGTATTTTAATATTTGAATATTTCAAAATTTCAATATTTCAACATTTTTAATAATCCAATATTTCAAAATTTTCAATATTTTGAGTATTTTAACATTTTCAACATTTCGATATTAAAATATCGAATAATTCAATGTCTCAATATTTTAATATTTCAGCATTTCAATATTTCAACATTTCAATATTTTAATATCTCAACATTTTCAATATGTCAATATTTCTCTAGATTCTAAGGCTTCGCCAATGTTGGTGTATTATGATTTACAAATCATTTAAAAGCCTAAGTCAGCTCTTCGCCCCCTGGTTGAAAGGACAAACAAACATCCTCTAAACTTGCCAAGGGAAGCTGTAAATATTCTACTTTACCCGGTGACTCGAACTCATATTTTCCAAATGAAAGTAACAACAACCGTTACGACAACGGTTATGAATGCAAATATCCCACAATGGCATCCAAAGTGAAACACTCTGCCAACACCCCCTCATTCAGCTAACATGCAATTTAGCCACCGAATAATGATGACGATGTAAGTGCCCCCCCAACACGCACACAATCGGCTACCGGTGCGGTAACACAATCTAACAAGTTGTTGTACGTAAAATGAAAACACGAACGAAAAGTCTCGAAAAGGGAAAACTGACAAAAACACAGAGAAATGAAACCAAACATACACAGCTGCGACTGACTACTTGAGCACATGCGACAGTGAGCCAAGGCAAAGAGAAGACCCACCAAAGCGTTGGCACACAACAACGCAACGTTGACTGCGACGTTAACGAAAACGATGAAGCCAACGATAAAGCCAACAGAGACGCCTGCAGAGCGAGCATGTGTAATTTGCTTTGATGTTGTTACACATTCACATTGTATTGTGGGTAAGAACATCATTGATGTCTTCGCTTCACTCCTCTTCAACAACACCATCAGTGACATTGTCTTTGTCATCATCATCATCAGCATCAACATCATTATCTCGTCTTCTTCACCATCATAATGGCTCGTTATCAACTGATTAGATAGTATTATCACAGCGAAAGGCTTCTTCGTTCGCTCGTTCGTGTCGTTGGGAGGAAATGAAAAGAGGCGCAGCAACGATAACGCACTCGAGATAGATAGTGGAGAGGCGTCAATGGTGCTACAGACCATATCCGTATGTATGTGTGGGAAACGTTTACACCAAAAGGTAACATCGACAACAATATTAGCAGCAACAGTAACAGTAACGACACATGGCTACGCCAACAATGGGATATTTTTCAAGTGTAACATCATTAAAGGAAAGCAAGCCTACAATGAATGAATGAATGCAATTCCTATTGCCACAAACGCTGTCACTGTATTTTGTTACGAATGGGTTGGGGCCGAAGGAAGTTCATTTAGTTGTTGTAGTCTTCACAATGGATGGAAATGTATTGTTTCGAAGAATTTTGGTATAAAAAAAAGTAATAAAAATTTGGTATTGTATGATTACTTTTCATTAAAAAATGGGTCTACACAGACTTTTCACGACGAAACTTCATACAAAAAATGATTGCGAAATTTGAAGCAAAATTCCTGAACCACACAATACTGCGTTTTTTTTCGAAAGAAATATTTTCCAGCACTGATTTATAAATGGGTGACATAAACAACATTTACACCTGCCATGTCATATAATTTTTTAAACTTTCTAATGTTTTTTTTTCAGTAATAAAATTATAATAATATAAATTAATAAATTAAAATTAAAATAAATTAAATAAATAATATAAAATAATAAAAATTATAATAATAAAGTCATCATTTCATAACTTTACAAATACAATATCAATCAACGATGTATATCAATGTACTCGTATATGATGTAAAAAAGTGTTTTCTTGCGATTTCAGTGTTGGAAACCGCTCATTTTTTCAATTGTTTTGAATTTCGGAAAAAAAATTCCTAATAAAAACTCAAACGTATATATAGTGTAAAAAAATCTGTGTACGAGGTGTGTTCAAAAAATAAGGTGAATTTCCAAATTTCGCGGGCTACGTACATTCAACTTTCGATTTTTTTTTTATGTTGGTACACTCGTCTCGAAGATATATTGACGGTTTTATCCACATAGCATGTTTAGCTTATTTGTGAAAGGCATAAATAAGACAAATGTTTTGCGTGTTCGGCGATTTTCTGCTATAAAAAAAAAATGGATCAAAGAAGTGGCATTACATTTTGAATTAAGTGCTCAAAAACGCTTGAAATGTTGACAGCGGCACACGGTGAGAGTACTCTGAGTCAAAAAAAAAAATTTTTACAAATGGTACCAGCTTTCCACAGAAGGTCGAGAAGATGTGAATGACGACGCTCGCTATGGATGCCTTACAGCATATCAACAACCAATGAAAATTTTAAGGAAGTGAAGAAAATTGTTATGGAGAATTGTCGAATCACAATTAGAGAAGTTACTGAGAATGTCGGCATATCGGTTGACTCATGCCATGCAATCTTTTCGGAAATTTTGGGCATGAAGTGTGTGGCAGCGAAGTTTGTTCCAAGGTTGCTGAATTTTGACCAAAAACAACGTCACATCGTGAGCATCGATCAGGAATTGTTGAATGACGTCAATGATGGTCCAGATTTGCTTAGAAGGATCATAACTGGTGACGAATCATGGGTATACGAGTATGGTTATGACATCAAAACCAAAGCCCAATCGTCCCAATGAAAGATTCGAGGAGAGCCAAGACCAAAGAAAGCACGCCAATTCCGATCAAATGTCAAGGTTTTGCTCACTGTTTTCTTCGATTACCATGACGTAATGCATCATAAGTTCTTACCACAAGGTCGTACGGTAAATAAGGAGTACTACCTCGAAGTTATTCGGCGTTTACGTAAATAAGGAGCATTACCTCTAAGTTATGCGCCGTTTACGTGAAGCAATACGAAAACAACACCCGTAATTGTGGAAAAAAATTCATGGCTTTTGCATCATGATAACGCACTTGCTCACTCTTCTTTGCTTGTGAGAGATTATTTGGCCAAAAACAATACCATTGTCTTGCCTCAGCCACGTCTTCACCAGATTTGGCTTCCTGCGACAGGAAAAGTTCCCAAGATTGAAGAGACCCACGATAGGACGGTGTTTTGTGACGATTGAGGAAATAAAAACCAAATTGTTGAGAGTGCTCAAGGACATACCAAAAAGTGCATATCAGAACTGACATATTATATCTGAGGGGGACCACTTTGAAGGAGATAAAATAGAAATTGATGAATAAATAAATATTTCTTGAGAAAAATTAAAATTCAACTTATTTTTTTTTAACACACCTCGTATAGTTGACTTTTTAGATTATATATATTATTTTATGATATACATTTACATTATTATATACATTTGAGTCCCTAAGGAATTTTTTCCTCTTTAAAAGAAAAAAAGACATAGCACCAAGCTTAAAACACTTTAGAATCTTTCCTAAAAATATCAGAAAAATTGGGAAAACCACATACGAGTATTCCGAAAAATGCAAATAAAGTGTTATTGAAATAAATATTTCTGACACATTCCCTTTTATTACATTAAGCCACTGTTTCCCAAGTAATGGCTTTATTTTTTCGTTTTCTCTTTGTTACGCTCTTCTTCTTGTTCACATTTCATTCACATTGACGATACCATCGGATCACAAAAATAATAATAAAATGATGACATAAAAAATTAAAACTTTTTAATAGAGGCTAGAGTTTTTCGATTGTTCGGATACCCAAAGATATATAGGAAAAACCGCTACTCGTAGAAGAATTTAATGGTTGAATCAACCATATTCTTATGACTCGCCCGGTGGTGAGCTTTATACTGACATCGACGTGACCAAACGGATCAAAACACAGAGATGTTAATGTTAAGTTTTACAGTGTTCCGGCCATCTGTAACAGTTGATCAGACAGAAAGAGACAATTAAGAGCAATACGAGCCTAATAATGTAATTTAGACCTATTTACCAACTATGCCTTAAATTGCGAATACTCAGGGACTTTAAATGAATTGATAAACAGTAAATGATCGCCCAGAACAAAGCAGTTTCAGCCAATAATGAGACAATTTTGAGAATGGTACATTAGCGTATGTATGGAAATTACCATATACAGGGTGTCTCAAAGGAAATTTTATATGTATTTAGCCCACTGCCCGAAAGCCCCGCGTAGGTACAGAAGTCGGTAGTTTGGCTCTTAGAAATTTCGCAGCGTTTCTTAGAAGCGGACCCCCCCACGAGTTTTACAAATCCCTTGATTCGGCGACTATATCGCGTATGAAATTTTTCAATATATGAAACTGTCGCCACTTAAGCGGTGCCCCAAGCATTCTTCTCATTTAAAAATTAGTCGAAAAGTTTAGACAGATGGGTACAATACTGAACCAGCGTCATCAAAAAAGGTACAAAACGCGGAGAGTGTTAATCAGTCCGTTCGACACGACCCAAAACTTCCAATTCGGAAGCACAGAAGTGCTTCATTTTTCACCAATCAGAGGCTTGACTTTGTAAAACAGGCTATTAAGAGCTTTTCGACATTTACAATCATTTTGTTTTCGGATGAAACTCATTTTCTTCTTAAAGGGCACTTTAATGGAAACAGAACTCCGCTAATGGAGTGCAAACTTCTTATTGCCTGAGCTGCAAATTTGACCTGGTTATAACTGAAGAACATAGTTCGTGCAACCTCGTACGCAGAACAACATTGAGTATGTTTCGTGAAATTTTCCTTGGCAAATTGACCTCCAGTGGTGGTGACTTTATGTATGACTCCACGCAATGCCGATTAAACCTCAATGGACTTCTTCCTTTGAGATTATCTTAAATATAAAGTTGACCCCAATAAACTGATTTTTCAAGCGCAGTCTCTACCTTTTCGTTGTTGGCAACTCATTTGCCACCAACCCATTTTTGCAAGTTTGGAAACAGAAAATAGTCCGAGGAGGCTTAATCTGGCGAATTTATAATTCAAGTAATTTAGATTTCATTCATTTTGGCAATAGTGGATGGTGAATGTGTGAACTAGAGCACCGTCTTGATGAAATAACACTTTCTTTTTCGCCAAATGCGGTCTTTTTACTATAATTTCATCACCTAAACACTGCAATAAATTAACATAATATTCAACGTCGAAGGTTTTAGCTTTCTGACGATATTAAATATAAATAATCCCATGCTTATTCCAAAAACCAGACGCCCTGACCTTGACTGCAGATGAAACCGTCTTTGCCTTCTTTGGACATGATTCTCCCATTCCAATCCACTGCTTTGACTGTTCCTTTGCCTCAAGTGTGAAGTGATGGATCCATGTCTCATTCATGGTTATAAATCGACACAAAAATTCGGCTTTATGGCGATGAAACATCGCCAAACATTCTACTAAAACACCTTCATGACGCAGTTTTTGCTCTATTAAAAGCAAGCGCGGCACCCATCTTGCACACAGCTTTCTCAGCTTCAAATCTTCGGTGAATATACGATGTATAGCACTTTTTCAAGTGCCTCTCATTTCAGCTAGCTCACGCACCTTCGGCCAACGATCATCCAATACCATTTTGTGTATTTTTTTTAACCATATCCGACGTGGACACTTCAATTGGCTGACTACTACGGTGTTCGTCTTGTCAGCTCGTAGGATCTTGTTTAAACTCTGCTACTCAATATTTTACAGTCGTAAACGAAGCAGCAAACTCCAACAGAGTAGAATCCTGCTCGGCTTTAATATTGGTTAGGCAGATAACTTTTAAATGGAAATATTGAGTTATATAACGGAGATAAATTTTTCCATGTTCACAAATTCACTGAGTTCTTTTACTTTTGATGGTTCAAATAAAAATGCTAAACCAATAAGTTTTTTAAATTACTTTTCAAACTATGTCATGTCGGCTAGTTTTGGGACCGTCCCCGTAAATTTCCAAATTACGTACTTTAATAATTAATAACAATTTTTTTAATCGATCCACTATCATGTGTTCATCATCTGTATAAAAATTACCACCAAATGCCGAAACAAAGAGTAACCAAGATAAGCAGCTTTGACTGTAAAGTACAATTTGACGAGAGCGAAGTAGAGTTTATGATGTCTCACTCACTGTTAACCGATATGACCATGTCATTTAAGGAACAACTTTGTTCAAGTTGTGCGCCAGCTTTATCAATCCATATCTATACATTTTTCAAAAAATATATATGTATATTTTTTACTAATTTCCCCCACTGTGTCCAATGTAACCGCGTAACATGCGCCAACCAAACCGACAATCGGACACACGTCAGACAGACACAAACATACACACTCAAAAACAAAACTGATTGTATGGGTTTCCTTTTGCAAACGAGAAGGTGTTTAGTATGATAGGCTCCCCCCACCCCGCTACGCTTTTTGTTTATGGCCAACATTTGTTGATAACAAATTTTAAATGGTTGTTAATGCATACATGAGGGGGTGGTTTTCCTTTTTGCGTGTGCTGTCGCTCTCAGTTGCCTTTTTGCATTTGATTTCATGCAACACAATTGTTGCGCTTTTCTTCCAGTTCGCTCCCCAGTCCAACCACCAACTAACCAACCAACCAACAATTTTTCCCTCACGCAGACTTCCTTCCGTGTCACACACAAACGCACACACACACGCACTCTAGATTGGGTAATTGCTGTGTGTTTGTATGAATGAGTTCGTGCTTGCGTGCATGCGAGAGTGTTGCACCAATACAAGAATTTCCTTTGGTGTTGCGTTCGTAGTAGGTTTACTTCGCTTGTGTTGTTGTAATGTTTTCGATTTTTATGTTTGAATGTCAAATTGTTGTTGCTAATGCGGACAACTATTGTTGCTGCCTTAGTCGTTCGCAGTCATTGTTGTAAATATGATAGTTTTGGCAACACGACTTGTGCGCTACAGAATCGTGCCAGTGGTTTTAATGATGCAACACTTGTGTTAAATCGGTCTGGGGCACAGTGGTGCAGTTAGGCATTTTGTTTATTATTTGCAACAGCTGTGACCTTTTACAGTTTTGTCTATGTATAGGGCGATTTTTTAAGATTTAAGTTTTTCAAGTTGGCAGCACTGGTTGGTAATGGCGTCCAAACGTCATCTGTCAAAGTGAAAAGTGTACAGTACACTCTGCCATTTCATCATGGAAAGACTAACAAACGAGCAACGATTGCAAATCGTTGAAAGTTATTATCGAAATTCGTGCTCTGCAGCAAATGTGCATCGTTTGATACGATCATACGACCAGGTGAATCAACAAATTCGTGCTGTTATCTCCAAATTTCGCACCAAATTTACCATCGACTCGCATGCGTAGAGTGCGCACCGAAGAAAATATTGCAGCCGTAGCGACCAGTGTTAATGACGATCGTGAAATGTCAATTCGTCGATGTTCTTAGCGATTGAGCATGTTTTACTCAACCATAAGGAATTTTTTTGCCCCAATTGGCTGAGTTGAACTTGGTTGACATGTGGTTTCATCAGGACGTTGCAACATGCCACACTGCTCGTGAAACAATGGATATGTTGAGGAATGAATTTGGTGAGCAGCTTATCTCTCGATTTGGTCCTGTGAATTGACCCCCAAGATCTTGCGATTTAATGCCTCTTGATTATTTCTTGTGGGATTGTGTCAAGTCGTTAGTCTATGCGGACAAGCCGAACACTATTGAAGCCTTACAGGATAACATAACACGCGTTATTCGTGGAATTCAGGCCGAAATGCTCGAAAAAGCGACGAAAATTGGACCTTTCGAAAGGACATTTCGAGACGGAGCCCCGGACAACATTTACATAAAATTATATTTAAAAATTAAATGCCAAAGAAAAATTTATCGATTCCGATAAAAAATTTCAATATACGAGCATGACGCAAATTTGAGTTTTTATTCGATTTAAAAAAAAAAAAAAAAAAAAAAACTACTATTAAAAGATCACCCTATATATAGAGAGAAATTCTATAAAATATTACAAGAATGTTGACTTATTCGGAGCTGGATCACCAGGCATGAATTACATTTTACTTCACTGTAACAACGTCCATTTGCAGTAAAACAATCAAATCATATGTGCCAAATTTGGTTGAAATCGATTTCAACTATGACCCGTTCGTAATACGTGAATACGTTGGCAAACACTTTGCAAAGTCGACTAATCGACAAGTCTAGTAGAAAATGCTTTTCAAACTCAGTTTTATAATTGCTATTAAACAGTAGGTCCCTTTTTAAGAGAACTATTTCTTACACATTCGGTGGGAAATACTGAATATTCGATTAGTTTACTTAAAAAAAAAATTATATAAAAAATGTTTCAATTTCATACCTTTAAATTTAATCTGTTTGAACGTACCTGTAATGAAAAAAATACAAAATTCGTTATTAATCTTATATTTTGGGATAAATTTCTTAAACATATTTAACGTTAGCTTTGCAACCATTTTAACATGATTGATGTTGTAATTAACGCATTAAAAGGATTTCGCTTACACACAATTTTTTTTCAATTTTATGTCGTTAAAGGTCATCTCTTTGGAATTTCTCAACGTAATTGCCATTCATTTTATCAATATATTTTTAAGTCCATAAAGCTACCTTGAACTACAGTATTTAAAATGGCATTATCTTGCTATAGAAATAATTTTTCTGTTTTTGCAACAAATTTTTCAAGTCTAAAATTTATTAGGCGTACATAATTTGACGTAGTTTAGAGTAATTGAATGAAATATATAAACCTGAATATACATATATATAGGATAAACCGGTCATTTGTAACAGAGGTCCAACTGAATAGAAAATTCTACTAAAAACCCAAAAGTATAGGTTAGGTTGCGAAAATCTCCTTCTATAAAGACAATGATGGAAATCTGACCAGGAAGGTATGGCGTGCGTTGTAAATACCGAGGGATTATCTTGTTAGGCATCACAAGTGACTAAGCAACAGTTTAAAACCCATGGTCGAAGTGTGTGTAGCACATATAATCATATTAATCAGTCTCCTGTCTATTGCATATAATTAATTCCTCTGTAAACCGCATGATTAAACGCTCGAAGTATTATCGAATTCACGTTGCTGTAGCAACCCAACGGCTAACGACAGCGCGCTCATTTTTTAACAAGCATCACTCTGTTATGTTCTTTACAAGGCTACGGAAGTATATCGTTTCATGTCGCAATTAAAAAAAATATATCGAAATGGAATTCAAACGCAACAGTGTTAATGCTTTATATTTGGCTGAAAATGTTCAACCAAAAATTGTAAATGAACTACAACAGCATTTATTCGACCATTACACGTTACAATTAAACTGATAACATTAAAAAACGCCGCGGAGATGGACATCCGAAAACAGTAACATCGCCAGTAATGGTTCGAAAGGCAAAGTACAGAGTTCAACATTATCCACGACAGAGTATTTCTGCTTGCGAAAATTCGCTCGTAGCATGGAATGCATGCAAAAAAATAAACTACAACTGAAGTCTTACAAAATGTAAGACAATCAATGCCTTAAAGATTGCTCTTTGCCAAAAATGGGATGAAAAAAACATGCAGGCCACATTCGTGCAACGTGTTAAGCCTTCCCTGATAGAGTCGATGCTATTATCCGCAATAAAGATGGCTACATCGAACAATAACATATTTTTCTTAAAATTTGATATAGTTTTTACGACATATTGAAATTTTTAAATAAGCTTGGAGATTTGAAGAAGATTATTCCTTGCTAAAAGGTGTTATTAATGACGATTTACCAGGCGATTTAATGACAAAAAATTCTCGGAGTGTAATGATGCAAACTGATGAATTAGCTTTGGAAGTCCAACTGATAATCGATTTTCACAACCTTCCTTTGAGGCAAATCTTTCACCATTAAAATCATTCTTCATAAACAAAAAATATTGGATAATCACTTGGTGCCAGATCTGCCCCAACAGAACACAATTTCTCTGGCTAAAACTCGCTCTACTGGGTAAAGCTCTCCGTTTAAGAGCGATTACATACTTCAGACAGTCTAAATTAAGAATTTGACCGCAGAGAAATACCTCATAATAGGTGAATTCCCTGCCAATTCATCCAAACATGCTGCCAAACTTTTATGACCGTCAATTCTGATCTGGCCATCGTTCGCACCGCCTTTCCCTAATTCGACCACAGCCGTTTTCACTTGACATTGTCATAAGTGATCCACTTTTTATCAACAGTCACCATTCGCCTCAGAAGTAGATCGATTTTGTTACAATTCAGCAGCGATTTGCAAACGGAAATTTGATCTGTGAAGTCTTTTTTGCTCTGACTCCTGTGGCACTCATTTATCAAGCCAAATTTTATATACAGCCTTAATCATATTGTTCCAAAAGATTTTTATGCAAGTTTTAGCTTATTTGACCTCGGGCTTGACGTTTTCCTTTATTATATAGACATTTCCAATGAATATCATTTCAGAGCGTGGTGTATCAAAATTACCGGAACGGTATCGACGAAACCAAAATTGCGCATAAATGACAGTTATAGTATGAGGTCCACTAATAACATTCAGATTTTCAGCTGCCTGGCTTGTGTTTTCAGCTATATTGAAGAAAAATTGTAAAATATCGCACATTCTCTCCACCTTTATTTCGCGCTCAAACAATACTGAGCCAAGCAATCACAAAACTGTCTTAGCGAGTGGTTTTTGGTTATCCTTTCTTTCTAATGCGATCTAACGTGAACCAATTGCATTTATACAACAAGATATACACATCACTAAAGCCATTTGATGGAAAAATAATCAATTTAGTTTTAATGTGTTTTTCAGGTTGGCAGCACTGGTTGGTAATGGCATCCAAACATCATCTGTCAAAGTGAAAAGTGTACAGTATACTCTGCCATTTCATCATGGAAAGATTAACAACGACTAACTAACAAAGACTAGCAACGATTGCAAATCGTTGAAATTTATTATCTAAATTCGTGCTCTGTGAGATATGAGCATCGTTTGATACAACCATTTTATGGTCGTCATAATCGACCTGCTGAATCAGCAATTCGTGCTTTTATCTTCAAATTTCGCACCAAATTTACTTTGTTGGGCATAAAGAAGATATTGCAGCCGTAGCGACCAGTGTTAATGACGACCGTGAAATGTCAATTCGTCGCTGTTCTCAGCGATTGGGCATGTGTTACTCAACCACAAGGAATTTTTTCCCCCCAGGCTAATTAGGCCATACCTGATTTTTCCCCCCAATTGGCTGAGTTGAACTTGATTGACATGTGGTTTCATCAGGACAGTGCAACATGCCACACTGCTCGTGAAACAATAGATATGTTGAGGGATGAATTTGGGGAGTAGTTTATCTCTCGATTTGGCCCTGTGAGCTGGCCCCCAAGATTTTGCGATTTAACGCCTCTTGATTATTTCTTGTGGGGTTATGTCAAGTCGTTAGTCTATGTGGACAAGCCGAACACTATTAAGCCTTACAGGATAACATAACACTCGTTATTCGTGGAATACAGGCCGAAATGCTCGAAAAACTGACGAAAAATTGGACTTTCCGAATGAACATTTTGAGACGGAGCCGCGGGCAATATTTAAATGAAATTATCTTTAAAAATTAAATGGCAAAGACCAATTTATCGATTCCAATAAAAAATTTTAATATATGGTGCAAATTTGAGTGTTTTATTCGATTTAAAAAAAAAATACGATTAAAAAACACCCTTTTCTGCTCTCGGCACATAGCTTTGTAATGTTTTTGATAAAGAGATTAAACCAGGTTTAATTTCTGGCGGTGTTGTTGTTACTCAACTTAGTAAAGAGATAGTGGATTGTATATGAGATTAGTTTGGATTTAATTAATTAAGCGCCAATTCTTACGTGCCGAGTAGTAAGTTCTGGGCTAAAGAATTGACGGCTTTAAAATAACTGCATAATTTCTCAGAGTTGAGAAATTATACAAATAAATTTAAGATTTAATATATATAATATGTATATAAAAAGAGGGAGAGAGAAAAAAATACAACTGAATTAGTGTTAATTCAATATATTTATTTTTAGAAATTGAGATGCTCCCCGGGCGAGTTGTGCTGCAAAAGTAACTGATTTTGAATCAGCAACTTTACCGGTAGTATTGTATTTTATATTTTTCTTTTTTCATATTTTCTTCAGTTTTCGATAATTCTTAATAATCATTGGGATATTTATTGATAATTAGTTTGTATAGCGTGGCGCATAAGTAACGTTAAGATTTGATCAGTGAAAACATTTTTTGTTTAAGTCTTTTCTTTTCGTCTCTTTACAGAATTAACTAAATAATACTTGGGAAATTTATGATGGAAAGGCTTAGCACAGAACAAAGAACCAAAGTTGTTCAATTTTACTTTGAAAGTCAGCATTCGATTATTCAGATCATATCGAAATTTCTTTCATGTTCGAATTGCTCCTAGCGCTCCAACAATTTACCGATTGGTTCAGCGCTTTGGGCAACAAGGGGCTGTTTGTGATCTTCTGCGTGCTGAAAGACCTCGTGCATTTCGAAATGAAGTGCAAGCAGGTATTAACGAAAATTCCGAAACTTCCACCAGGCGATGTTCTCATCAGTAGAGATGTCTAGGCAGTCTATGCAAGGAATTTTCCATACGTTACATCTTGTCCCATATAAGATGCAATTGGTTCACGAGTTAAAATCAAATGATGCACAAGAACGCATTCAATATAGTCGCCGTTAACGTTACTTATGCGCCACCCTTTACATTAGATTAGTTTTTAGATTACTTAAATAAGTTTAACGCTATTTTACAATATTTAAACTTCATGTTTTCAGTAATTAATTCATTTAATTTATATATTTCAATATAAATTCATTAAATTAAAAAGTAAGTACAAGCGTAGAGGTTTATACAAATACTTTAACCATTTCTTGGGATTCAATAGGTCTTTTACAAAGAAGCTGCCAGGTATTGAGGTCCGACTTTGTTCAAAATGTCTACCAGTATGTAATATTCAACACGAGCAGTAGTTCAGTCGACTTTACAAATGGGTTTGGAAATAACTCCATCTATACAATCCGTTCACATAATATTCTTAAGCTTTTCCTTCTTCAGGAAATCAGAATAGTTTTCCTCAAGTTTTGAAATTTTACAGTGAAATTGACCTCTAATACATATGTATATTTTTCCCGTAAAATAACACCAGCCAACAAGGTTTTGGACTGAAGCAACCAAATATCTTTCCTAGGGTAATTTGGTGGGTTGAATTCGAATCTGTAAATGGGTTTTCTCTATCACGTCAAAAAAAAAAATACGTTTTTATTCGTTTTTTTTACCTAAAAAATCAATAGTTTATTTAAAAATCAATGAATTTGCAAAAATGAATGGCGTTATTTGATTGTCGTTTGTATTTTTTTGGTTTGGTTTCAAATATTAGAGTCCAGCAATAGTCTCCTAGCATGCTTTTGTCCCAAAGTCCTTGATAATTTCTTTTAACTTAGGTTTTGTGGGAAAAAAATCTAAATGCGAATGAAGAAAATACATTTTGAGTGGCTGTCGTGCAACTAATTCGTGATAATTTTTCAATAATTCATCAATAATTTATCCGTAGTTTTCACTCTTATCGTTCGCAAGAAAAACTGTTCACGATGCTCTTGAAAGATTTCCAGGCTGCATATTCTTTCCCCAATAAACATTGTGAAAAATTGTCATCATTCAATAGCTTCCTGATTTCAGGGCCAACACTTGTTTTTAGCATATGAAATTTTAGGAAAAACTAAACAAATATTTAAGTGCTGCATCATCTTTGTCCAGCCTTGACAAAGTTCTTAAAATGGCCCAATTTTATGTCCAGCGGCGGAATAAGAACGTCATTTGGATCAATTAATGGTTTATTTGAAATTTTTTGTTTTCCTGGTGAACACTCAGTTCTTTTTGGCCACCCTGTTCTGATGTAAAGATGACATGAAGCGCGACTATCCCATAGACAAAGGAGACAACAATATTTTGTGAAACCTCCTTGCATACCACTCAACAAACCAATGACCTGAAACCGATTAATTTACAATTATTTACGATGGTTTATACTATATGAACAAAGGAATTTAAATCACATATCTTAAGGTCACTTGTTCACAGATCTTCCGTTTATTAACGTTGTATTTGAGTAATGTCAAAATTTCAGTCATTGATTCGTAATTCGTAATTTTTCTTTGTATTCACGGCATAAGCAATTGGTATGGATGGTGTTTAACGCAGTTGTCGTTATTTGTTGAATTAATATATATATATATATACGCGTTTAAATATCTTTTCATATTTTTAAGCAAATGAATTTCCAATTTAAATTTGTATAACGGAAATGAATTTATTGAATTTTATATATTTGATAGCTATTACTTGTACAAGTGTATAACAATTAAATCACTTAACTAGCTGGCAACTATTCTAAACAGTAATTTCGAATTAAACTGTAATTTTTCTAAAAAAGGCGATAGTCTTCGTGGTTGCTAACAACTTTGCCTCGTTCTCTTTTATCCCTGCATCATCTTCACGACAACATCGTCAGTTAAGCCACTACTGAGAAGATTCAATAAAACTATGTAAGTTTTTGAAATCGAATCGAAACTCTTTTATTTCCCTCACCCTCAAAAGTATATTTCTCGGCATCGATTTACAGAGTCAAGTTTTCTTGACCTTGATATCGCGCCATTATCAAAAGGAAAAGTAACTACTTTCTTCGGATGGGTTTCCATTCCCATTACGCAAAAGAAGAGCCTTTAAACTGTACTTAAAGCCATCAATAAATAATCTCCATTCAGTTTTGTTATATGGCTGGTTCATTTCTTTTAAATAAACCATCAACATCAGTACAGTATAGAATAGAGTGTTTCTTTTCAAAATATGCAGTCAATTCCAAGCTTCCATCTCTATAGATTGTTACTTTTGTTCCAATTGCGAAATGTTTCCACTGCTGCATGCGTGAAGCTAGTAATTCTGCGTTTTGCTTCTTTAAATGTAAGTCTCGAATTGGATCATTCAGCTCAGCTTGAGTCACTAAATGGTGTTCATCATCAGCCTGACTGGTGATGAAAGATGTTTCGGACTCACTGCTTGTAGCACTGGGAATGACTGGTAATGGATCATTTGATGGACGTTGAACTGTTTCGGAAACCAATGGGACATTTGCGTAGGTAATATTTTTTCGCTTTTTCATACTGAATCCAGCAGCTTTTGTTAAACAGAAATAACAATCGGTTTGGTGGTTACTTGACTCTCTCCAAAGTACTGGAATTGAAAAATCGAAATAAATCTTCTTGCCATTTGACCATTTGTACAAAACAGTTCTGCAACTATTGCAAGACATTGTCGGTGTCCAGGGGTTGTTCAAGTTTCTGACAGCAAAACCAAAATAATATAAATATGCATATTTTAATGGTTCTGATATTGCATATCCTTTTTTTTCAACCAAATATTCACTTCACACAAAGCAAAAATACCTTGAATCTGTAACATACGATCTCCCTGATATGCTTAAACGCTACTGTTATGAAGATTTAGAATGAATGTGGGCTTCTTTCAAATTAATAATTATGAAATAGTAGTGTCAGTATTGACTGGTTTACAGTATTGCCAGCATGCGATAAAAAATGAACAAGACGTGATAGGCTAATTTATTTTATATTATTTTTTTATATTATTTATTTTATACCAGATTTGAATTCAACGCACTCAAATTAGTTCAACAACATTCTTCGCTTTGCAGTCAATTTTTTCCAAACTTGTAGACCCGTGTAATTCATTACCGACGAGATTCTTAAACTGCAATTAAAATTGAAACCACACAGATACCATCTGTTAGCACTACATGAATTTCGAATTAATCGTAAACCTACAGCCAAACAACCAACAACTACTCTCCACGTCCCTTTAAACCACTGTTCATCAGCAAATAATATGATTTCATGCATTTTATTGCACTACATTAAACCAACATTCAAAATGTCCAATGTCTTGGCAATTTATGCTACCCCCTGCTATGGAGGGTATGGATAAAAACGTGCAAAAACTATTTCTGTATCACCCTCACTTTCAGAACGTATATGCAATACTATATACTCGTATGCTCGATGTTGTTCTTTTCTAGTTTTTTTTTTTTTCTTTTTTCTTTGCATTTGCAATAAAACTACCCTTTGACCTAACCCACTGCCACCCACGATTATCCCTCCATCTATTGCAGAGAACGCTGCCGCCTTCAGTTATTTGGTTTCCTTTCGTTTGCCGTGTTTTATAGTGCGGCTTAAAAGCCACTCAATTGCCACAAGGGCGTGTAATCTTTTTAATGGAACTTTAACATCGATATTGGATTTTTTGCCATTCGCTTGTTTGCCTGTTATTTTTTGGTGCAGCAATCGTTACAGTTGGTGTGGTTGCAATTGTCAATGCAGCAATGTTGCACACTTAATACAGTCTCCACAAATACTGGGAAGGAAAGGAGAAACAGGATTGCAATGACGACGTAAAGTAAAGAATATAGAATGACTTACAACACCCAGCCTATGTGTATTGTAAAATCTCAATGAGAACAAAGCAAAGAAGGATAGCGGAGAGCATACGAGGGGTTTTGTCATAATTATTTCGAAAATCAAAGCGTCAGATTAGATTTTCGAAATAATAACGTTTGTCGAATAAAGGCCTGAACACAACACGAAATAGATTAAAGTATTTAGTTTCGGCCTTAACTGACCTAAATTATTGTCGAAATTTGTAGAACATAAAATTTGTATACGCTTATGCTCATTCGACAATACAATGATAGGGATTATGTGAGACAAATTTGCAGAGGAAAGTAAAATCAGATGCTTAGAATTTAAATATTGGATAGAATTCAAAATGTTTGGCATTAGAATACACATTTTTTTAGGAATTTTGACAGAAAGATGAAATTTGATATATAGATATGCCTAAATTGTGCTATCCTAACTTCTAATACGACATCAAAACTTTTATAAGGTGCTCCCTACAAAACAGGGGACATATTGAATTATAACTCTACCTTCACCAATATGTTCCCAGTGGAGTGGAGTGAATACAATAATCTGTATCCCCCGTTGTAAAAGCGGGACCAGCGTTAGAAAGATAAGATTTCGTACCCAAAAATCCAAACAGACAATTTTGTGATTCCTTAGCATTGTTTGAGCGCTCATCAAAAATGGACAGCAGCAAAGACTCTACAACAGTTATTTTCAATAGTCCAATAAAACACAAAATGCATGAACGCCGTTTGAGGTTCCTGTGAAGTCCTTCCTGTGAAGTCTTTTGTAGGATTTTAGTGACCGACGCGAAACTTTCAGTAAAGATAGGCAAAAGTTTTAATGACTCCTTTAACCCCGAACGAGACTTCAGATAGATCCATAGCCTGTTCACATACTTTTGGAAACGATTTTGAGGAAAGCTGCAGTTACCACGATTGGTACCTGGTACGATCTTCAATAACAGCGATATAACGTGTTATCCATTTTTCTACTTTAAAGATAAAATTAAATAAAACACACATAAAGTTATAATTTCGATGAAACTTTTACTTCATGTTTGAATGCTTGAACCTTGCCATTATGTACGAAATACATTGTCATTTAAATGACCGCCTCTTGATTGGTTGCAGCAGTCGATCCTTTTACGGTTTCTACAGCGTAATTTTCGAAAATACACGGTCTAATGATACCTCTAAACCATACGGCGCACCAAACAGTTACTTTTTCTGGATGCAATGGGTTCTCCGAGCCCTACATACGTCAATTTTGCTTGTTAACGTAACCACCGATTGAGAAATGAGCTTCATCGCTAACGAAAATTTTGTTCCATTAAAGCCCACGTCTGAACCACCAGTTTTGCAGTAAGTTTTAACCATTTTTACGCGTTCTTCGGTTGTTAAATGAATCATATATGTAAATGGTAAACCTTTAACTAAATAAATAACACTTCAGATGACAGTTAGGTTAGGTTCGGTTAGGTCAGTGTGGCAGTCTGAATAGGCAGACTCACTTAGACTCTAGAGTCCATTGTGATACCACGGAAACTAGAAATATGGATGTCCCTAGTTTTTCCCGTTCAACCATCCTGAGCGCCTCAAGAAGCTTTTAAGTCGGACAATATCTATATCATCCATATCTCCAAGATCCCTGAGGAAATAAGAGCCCAGTGTTGATTCCCGTCTGTCGCCAGGGCGTGGCAATTGCAGGGAAGGTGTTCTATGGACACCTCTTCTTGTTCATACCCACAGATCCTGCAGAACTCACTAGTCGCAACCTTCAGTTTCATTGCATGTCTTCCGATCAGGCAGTGTCCCGTCACAACGAATGCAAGTAATGAGACGTCGGGTCTCGATAGCGACAGCAGTGTGTGTGAAGGCTTCAGATCTAAGCGAGGCCACATCTTTCTGGATTGATTACAGCCTCGTACAAACGCTCACCTATAATTTGCTGCTAAATGTGCCCCATCTCGCAGTAGGCGCTTATAAGTGGGTAGAGGCATTCCCACGGACTCCAACTCGGCTGGAGTCTGTAAGGTTGTCCCTAGTCTTGCCAACTCCTTTGCTCTGCAGTTCCCTGGTATGATCCTCTGGCCCGGCACCCACATAAGGTTAATATTCAAATGCTGAACCATCTCGTTAAGAAATCTACGGCATTTCAGGGCTGATGTTAAGTTCAGAAAGACAGAATCCAGGGATTTAATGGCAGCTTGACTGCCAGAGAATATGTTAACCTCCACGGTAGTGAGGACGTTATATCTCAGCCTGATAAACACTACAGTGATCAGTGATCTTGGTGTACTTAGCCCTAGGTCTTTGGAGTAGACCCCAAAACCTACTTGATTATTTAGTTTTAAGCCGTTAGTGTAGAAGTCTTGTAATAAGAGTTCTACATTTCCACGTGTCTCTATCAGGTATAAGTATATTGTACTTCTTGTCGAATAGCAGTTCAGCCAGAGTGTAGTTTATGGTGCCTATTATGTCAGGTACCATGTAAAGAATCACACTGTGATCATAACCATTGTTTGATCACTGTGACAGCTCTCTTTGCCTTGCTGCCATAGCCGCGGCAGTCTGCATACTAATTGTGTCCAGGGGTAGTAAATGCAAAATTACATGTAGTGCATCGGATGGGATGGTGCATAGACTAGCCATCTTTTGGACCTTGTTCAGTATCCTACAGTATGTGGACTTCTGAAAAACCTTCCATTAGACCGTAACTCCATACAACATTATCGGTCTTACTACTGCAGTATACAACCAGTGAACCAATGCGAGGCTTAAGTCCCCATTGTTTCCCTATTGCCCTCTTGCATGCATATAGCGCCCTGTTCAGAATGTTGAGTTTGAAATTTAGCTTCTTGTCCAATAATACACCAAAGTATTTTGCACAGTCCGCGAAAGGAATTTCAATACCTCCCAGGGAGATAGAACCCACAGGTGGAATCTTGTACCTCCCGTTGAACAGAACCACTTCGATCTTGTTTGGATTTACTCCGAGTTTGGATTTCCCCCGCACACTTCCTTACAGTAAGAAAGGGCTTTTTGAAGGATATCTCTGAGTGTTCTCAAAAACTGCCCCCTAACTGCTATGTCACATCGTCTGCGTATGCGATTCCAGCCTCCTCCAAGGAAAACAGACTACTGTTCAGAGGTTCTATAGTAGGGGGATAGAACACCACCTTGAGGTGTTCCCCTACTCACAAATCTGCTTAGGTTCGACGACCCTAATTTAGCCCTAAAACTTCTCCTTGTAAGAAGATCGTACACTATCCTCGTAATACTGACATCTACTTCCAGATTTGGTAGTGCTGCGACTTTCGTATCAGGAGAAACGTTATTAAACGCCCCTTTCTATGTCTATAAAGGCTATCAAAGTATACTCCCTTGGAAAATTTTCTTAGTTTTTCAACATAATCTGATTTTAGCTCGATACACTTTTTCCTGCAATATTCAATAACTTCTATACCCAGTTTATAGCAAGAACTGGCAAACTCCTTAAAATAGCCATCAACTGCAGATTCTACCTCTTCACTGTTGGCAACTCTTTTACCACACACCACCAAGTTTGGAAGTAGAAAATATTCTGAGGTTGCTAAATCTTGCGAATATGCTGCGTGAACAAACAATTCGAATTTTAACCCATTACCTTTAGTCGTAGTAGGTGTGTGAACTGGAGCATTGTCTTGATGCAACAACACTTTCCTCTTCACTAAATGCGACTTTTTTTTCCATAATTTCATCACCCAAACGCTGCAATAAGTTAGCACAATATACGCCGTTGATGGTTTTTCCTTTCCAATAAAAATAATCTCATGAGATCCCAAAAAAACAGATGCCATGACGTTGCCTGGAGATGGAACCGTCTTCGGCTTCTTTGGACACGAATCTCCCATTCCAGTTCACTGCTTTGACTGTTCCTTGATCTTAGGTCTGAAGTGGTGGACCCATGTCTTACCCATAGTTATAAACCGACGTAAAATTCGGCTTTATTGCGGTGAAACATCGCCAAACGCTCTACTGAAATATTTTCACGACTTTGGTTTTGCTCTACTGAAAGCAAGCGCGGCACCCATCTTGCGCATGGCTTTCTCATCTTCAAATCTTCGGTTAATATACGATGTATAGCACTTTTTGAAATGCCTATAATTTTAACTAACTCACGCACTGTCAGCCTCCGATCAACCAACACCATTTTGTGGATTTTCTTAACTGTGATTGGCGTGGACACCTCAACGGTGTCCACCACCACTACCGTGTTCTGTTTGGCAGCTCGTGCGGCCTCGTTTAAACTCTG
Source organism: Philornis downsi (assembly GCA_019455685.1). Taxonomy (NCBI): domain Eukaryota; kingdom Metazoa; phylum Arthropoda; class Insecta; order Diptera; family Muscidae; genus Philornis; species Philornis downsi. Next base: position 43,118 of record JAHXMU010000156.1, read on the forward strand.
TTTTTATAATATTTCCTCCAGATTACAATCTAGCATGGCTTTAATACCGGTTGGGCTGACACCTATTAAATGGAGATATTTAATTACATAACGGTGACCGATGTTTGCCATGCTCACATATTCACTGAGATCGTTTACTTTTCATGACTCAAATAAAAATACTAAACAACGTGGCAGCCTTAAAACTAAAAAATATATGTTGTATAAGGTTGCCAAAATAACCCTTTCCAAACTACTGGCACCATCCACACATCAGGTCGGTTAGTTTTGATAGCGCCCTCTTCAAACCAACGGCTTTTTCCACATGCTCCATTTTGGAGGCCAAAGTATCAATTATATGCCAATGCCTTAAAGATTGCTTTCCCCCGAGAATGGGACAAAACAGCGACAGGCAACATTCATGCAGAGTGTGAAGAAACCTTCCCGGACAGATTCGATACTATTACCCGTGCCAAAATCGACTATATGGGGCAACAACGTATTTCTCTTAAAATTTGAAATAAACTTATGATATACTCAAGTTTTAAAAGAAAAAATCGAAACTGTTAAAATTACAACATTTTTAATTGGTAACACTTCGAGCGCCAACCTCTATATTTTCGTATGGTTCTAGTCAAAAGATTTAAAGATCTTGTAAAGGGTGTCCCAACAAGAACGCAAAATTTAATTTTGGCGCCATTCGAAGTGTCATTGTTTGACATTTGACCAATTGTTATTGTTTGCTAGTAGAAGGTATGAGGTTAGTAAAAATGGAGCGCTACACGAATGAACAACGCATTCTCATTGTGAAATTGTTTTACCAAAATGGTGAAAGTTTTGCGGCTACAGTTCGCAAATTGCGATCAATTTGGGGTCACAATAATGCTCTAAAAGAGTCAACTGTAAAGAGATTAATGGATAAATTTGCCAAAACTGAGTCTGTTAGTGATGTAAAAACCACAACGCGCCTTCGACCAGGTCGATCGACCGAAAATGTCTCAGCTGTACGTGATCAAACTCCATCCACCTCAATTCGACACCGAGCTCAGCAAATTGGTGTCTCCAAATCCACTATGCAGCGAATTTTGGCGAAAGATTTGCATTTTCATGCATACAAAGTTCAATTGACTCAGGAACTGAACCCAGCTGACCATGGACAGGAATGCTGATTTTGCCGATAAAATCATCTTCAGTGACGAGGCCCATTTCCACCTTGATGGAGTCGTCAATAGGCAGAATTGTCGTATTTGGGGTGAGGAAAATCCTCGAGTGATTCATGAGAAGCAAATGCATCCTCAACGTGTGGATTTTGGGCTGAAGGAATCATTGGACCTTTTTTATGAAAATGAGGCATGTCAAGCGCAAACAGTCAATGGTGTTCGATATCGTGAAATGATAACCAGTTTTTTCGTGACCAGAATTGAAGAAATGAATGTGGAGGGCATGTGGTTTCAACAAGACGGCGCCATATGTCCTACAGCCAGAGAAACATTTCAATTGCTGCATCAGTCATTTCTCGGTCGTGTTATTTCGCGTTTTGGAGACCAGAATTGGCCGCCTAGATCGTGCGATTTAACACCATTAGACTTTTTTCTTTGAGGTTTTTTGAAGTCGATGGCTTACGCGAATAAGCCGACGACGACTCAAGTCTTAAAAGAGGAAATTGGACGCTGCATTAATGTAAAATACCGCAGCATTTATGCAAAACGGTCATTGAAAATTTCACTAAAAGATCGCGTGTGGGCCAGCAAAGCCGTGGCGGCTATCTACCCGATGTATTGTTCCATACATAACCTCATTCTGTCTACTTTACGATATAATAAAGTTTCACGATTTTTTTTAAATATCTGTGTTTTATTTAAAATTTAAATCTTGTGTTCTTGTTGGGACACCCTTTATAACTCGTTTTAGGGTAGTTTTTCTTTACTATGATTACGGCAGATAAACAGTGACAAATTTATTATATTCTGATCCTTAGAATCATTACTCTTCAAGGCCCCTCGTGTTTGTTAGCAACAAACCAAAGAGAAGCTGATGTGAATACGAGTATAATTCGCCTATAACAGTCGAACAACTTTCTACCATATGGTCAAAGTCATCGTCGTCGCATTGAAAATTGCTATAAATGTTGGAAAATTTATGAATTGCCTTTGTTTTGCCATTCAACGGCCATTAATATAATTCTCAAACAAGTCATGCATAAATTTTGGCATAACCATACGCACGCACTTACACACCAGCAACATTCGCTTTGCCAAAAGTTGTCAATGTCGGCGTTAAATCGTGGTGCAATTCAGCGTGGTTGCAACTTTCATTACATTGAGTGCGTGACAAGAAATTCTTGCCTCCAACAAGGACCTTCAAACACTCAGGAGTCAGACAAGGGGGAGGGGAGGGAGGGAGGGAGAGAGAATTTTGAAGCATCGACTGGTAATTTGTTCTTTTTTTTATTATCTCTTTGTAAAAGTTAATTGTTATTTAATGGTCGATAAAAACTACGCACACACACACACAGACCCACACGCATACAACATAAACTTGAGTCCTGCAGACTCCATGCTGTTGCTAAAGTAAGTGTGTATATAAATAACCACCTGTTGCATCCATAAAGTTGATAATTTATGACAATCAATGATGGTGTGGAACGAAGAATGATGACATAATAAATGAGTGGGTAAACGAATACTCGTAAATAGAATAAAATCATGTTGATAGTTTTATCAAAAGATGTAATGGCGAATAAAATAAAAATTAAGCAGCATAGTTGACGATATCGATTGTGTAGAATTTTGCGTATTTTATATGAACAAACGTTTGCGAATCCAATCGGACTTGGGTTAAACACATTACAAGATATTGTTAACTTCTTTCCGTCTTTTCATGTTTTTAGATCTGTTTGCCCGGAAGGATATTGTATATTTAAAAAATATACCAGGGCTCTTTTTCACTTTTTTGACTGTGAATGATGTTAAATATGATATATTTAATTTTTATGAAAATTCCGGGAATTTTTATTTTTTTCCTCTTTTCGAGTATTTCCGTAAAATCTTACAAAAAATGAGAAAAACAACAAAAAAATCCTATTTTGTAAAATTTACGAATATTACCAGAACTAGGAGATCTTAATTTATTTTTCTTGTTTTGTAGTTGTGAGTGCGAGCTAATTTTGAAATTTTCAAATTTTTTGAAAAAGTAATACATTTTTGTTGAAAATATCCATAATTCTGTTGTCCGTGCTAAGAATTTTTTCTTAGAGGTACAGTTCATTTCCTGTTAATCCAGCATATGCACGACGTAACCTTCCCGACCGCCAATTCTGGCCTGTCCAATGTTTATGACGGTTCACCGCGATTCGCTGACGACCGTATTCGTTGCCATAAAAGACCCACTTTTTACAGCCAGAAATAAGTCGCCGTTAGAAATAAGTCGATATTGTCAATATTGCAATTCAGCAGCCATTCGCTTATGGAATTTTGCCCCATAAAGTTTTTATGGGTTAACTCGTAAGGCACCCATACTTCGAGCTTTTACTTCTACCCAGCCGTTTTATTTTTTTTTTTTTTTTTTTTTTTTTTTTTTTGCAATGTTTAATTCCTGGGCAATAGAAAAAATGCTTAAGGTTTTCACTATTTCCATAATTCTATCTCTGATTCTGATCTCCCACAAAGCGTGGTACCTTTTTGACATCAAAATTACCTAATCGGAATCGATCGCATGTGATTGTCTGTCACAGTATCAGAGTCATAAAAACTATTCGTATATTCAACTACCTGACTTGAATTTACGCCTTTATCGAAGAAAAACTTTTAAAATTGTCTTTTCTGCCGTCCATCTTTGAAAACAGCGCTCAAACAATATTGAGCCGAGCGACTACCGAGCAACTTGTTGGGAATGAAATCTAATCTTTCTTTTAAGATTATCCATTATTGATTTGAACAATAAAAATTTTTAAGAAGTACAAAATTTTGAATAAATTTAGAAAAAATTACACGCTCAAAATATTTAATATAATGAACAAATTAGTTAGTTAGCAGCTAGAAAGTGTTGAGAACATCTAATTTTTTTCAACGCCATCTAGCGTAACCCGATCGTACTTATATGCAACGCAAGATTCGGATTAACGGCTTTCAGGAAAGGCATCTATTGAAGCAATAACGATTCTCTTTTTATAGGGTGATTTTTTAGGATTTAAGTTTTTCAGGTTGGCTGGTTGGTAATGGCGTCCAAACGTCATCTGTCAAAGTGAAAAGTGTACAGCATACTCTGCCATTTTATCATGGAATGACGAATGACCTACCACAACGTCTAATTTTTGGTGAATGGACCTGTTTTATCGAAAAATTGTGTTCAGCGATGAAGCTCATTTCTTGCTGAACGGATACGTAAACAAGCAAAACTGTCGCATCTGGAGTGATGAACAGCCACATGCCGTACATGAATTATCGATGCATCCCGAAAAAGGACAGTCTGGTGTGGATTATGGGTTGGTGGCAGCATCGGTCCATTTTTCTTCCAAGACAACCGTGGAAGATACGTTACCGTCAACGGCGAACGATATCGATTTTTTTGCCCCAATTGGCTGAGTTGAACTTGGTTGACAAGTGGTTTCATCATCGTGAAACAATGGGTATGTTGAGGGATAAATTTGGTGAGCAGCTTATCTCTCGATTTGGCCCGGTGATTTTGCCCCCAAGATCTTGCGATTTAACGCCTCTTGATTAATTCTTGTGAGGTTATATCAAGTCGTTAGTCTATGTGGACAAGCAGAACACTATGGAAGCCTTACAGGATAACATAACACGCATTATTCGTAGAATACAGGCCGAAATGCTCGAAAAAGTGACGAAAAATTGAACCTTCCGAATGGATATTTTGAGACGAAGCCGCGGACAACATTTACATAAAATTATCTTAAAAAATTAAACGACAAAGACCATTTATCGATTCCAATAAAAAAAAATTAATATATGATGCAAATTTGAGTGTTTTATTCGATTAAAAAAAAAAAACTACGATTAAAAAGACACCCTATACTATACCGACTTATCCATTTTTCGATTTCAAAAGAAAAGTTAAATTAAACACACATAAAGCTATGATTTTGATGAAACTTTTATTTCGTTACAATACTTGTACCTCGCCATTATGTACGAAATATAATGTCATTTAAACGACCGCCTCCGGATTGTTTGCATTAGTACACCCTTTTGAGGTGGTTTTCGGCCATGTTTTCTCATATCACGAGCTCGGCGATAACTTGACGAATATTAGGTTTCAAATTCTCCAACGTTTGGGGACTATCCGTGAAACATGGTCTTTGATGTAGCTCCACAAAAAAAGCCTAATGGCGTCAAATCGCATGATCTTGCTGGTCGACTGACGTCGCGAATTCGTGTATGGCACCGTCTTGCTCAAACCAAATAACGTCCAGTTCATAATCTTCAATTGCAATTCAAAAACAGTCGGTTAACGTACGGCCTTAGCGCTCTGAATTGATGGTAACGGTTTCTCCAACGTCATTTTCGAAAAAATACAGCCCAATGACATCTCCAGACCATAATGCGCACCAAACAGCCACTTTTTCCAGATGCAATGACTTTTCCAGAATCATTTCTGGGTTTCCAAAGCCCCACCTGCGACAATATTGCTTTGTTGACGTAACCACCAAGTGAGAAATGAGCTCCATCGCTGAAGAACATTTTGTTCGATTGAAAGCCCACATTTGAATCACCATTTTCTTAGTAACTATTTCTAGTTCTAGTTCTTTTATTGTAAAATAATCCGTATTCGTAAATGAGAAACCTTTCACTAAATAAATAACACTTCAAATGACAGGTATTTAACAGCTGACTACTTTGCCAGACCACTAGCATATGCTATGCTGGGATTCATCAAAAGAAATACTAAAATCCTTATATGTTTCCTTTGTCAGAAGTAGTTTCTGTCTTGAATTTGGAATCCCTCTTTTTATACATATAATTCACTCAGATTTTTAAGAATTTAGAAAAGTTATTCCTCAAATTTGCTTTTAAGCATATAAACTTGGCTATGGGAACACTTACCTAAGAAAGTAAACGAAAACTTCTCGGCCTACAATCGATAAAGGATCACAGATTCAATTTTTCAATCAATTTTATATTCTGGATTTTACATAAGGAAATAAATTGCTCAGAATTATCCGGTTTAGTAAATTTCCATTCTCCTACTCGTGATGTGCGCTCAGAAGCTATATTTTATGAAAACTTCCACCGAAGAACCAAATTACAAGGTGTTAGAAACTTTGAAGTAGTTTTTCTTCACTGTTAGATTTTCGTTTAGATAAAATTATTAAATCAACAACCATTTTGGATTAAATTTACACACGGTTTTTAATTAATGTGTATTATAAAAAAATTAATTTGTATACAAGCACAGGGTTACCCATTAAGTGGTTTCAAAACCGCCGGAATGGCAAAGGAATCAGCTGTTAAATACCTGTCATTTGAAGTGTTATTTATTTAGTGAAAAGTTTGCCATTTACGAATATGGATCGTTTAACAACCGAAGAAGGCGTAAAAATAGTTAAAACCTACTAGAAAAGGAATGATTTAAACGTGGGCTTTCAATCGAACAAAATTTTCTACAGCGATGAAGCTCATTTCTCACTCGGTGTTTACGTCAAGAAGCAAAATTGTCGCATATGGGGCTCGGAGAGCCTAGAAGTCATTGGGTTCTCCGAGCACCATTGAATTCGAAAAAAGTGACTGTTTGGTGCGCATTATGGTCTGGAGGTGTTTTTGGGCCGTATTTTTTCAAAAACTACCTAAAAGGAATCCACTGAATGAAATGAATGAAATAAAAGTTTCATCCAAATCATAGCTTTTTGAGTGTTTTATTTAAATTTACTTTTGAAACTGAAAAATGGATAACCCTGTACATAAGACGTATATCAGTAGACTGAACAAGTAAACAAATAAAATCGGATCGGATGCTAAAAACCTTCTATACTATGCAAAAATATTGTATTTTTTTACTACATCTCATATGTAAGTATATCGTACCCAACATCAACATGACATATACGAGCATTTCCTCAAAACTTTACGTACAATCCAACGAGTGGAAATCATAGTATTTGCATTGTGCTGCATCAGCCAAGTGTTTCGCATCGTATAACAATACAAGATCGCCCTGGTACCCCTAACAAACCCCCTTTGTTAAAGCATAGACAAAGAAACTTTTCATTTGGCATTTTGACAGAGGATAGCACGTGCTATCTATTGCTTTGTTTTGCTTGTTTTTGTTTTTATTTTTTGTTTTGTTCATTCCATTCTTCTCTTGTTTACTGTGAGTGCGCCACAGATTATGACAATTGCTGTCGTAAAGAAAGAAAAACATTTAGTATAAACACAAAAACCTATAAAACAATTTAATTACTCTAAGTAAATATTTAAAAAGAAAATATTTTAACAGCTGTTAGAGCACAAAAATGTCATTTCCGGAATATTTTCCTCTCGAAAACTGCCAGCACTGATTCATCCGCTTGCGTCATAACTCTGGATTCTGCGCCATATAACAAGACAGGTAGAATCAATGTCTGGCACAGTCGGATTTTTTGTTTTTCGAGAGAGGGCTTTATCATTGTATCGCTTGCTTAGTCCATAGTAACATCTATTAACAAGCAATAACCTTCTCTTTATCTCCATGCTGACATCATTCGTTTTGCTTACAGCGGAACCGAGACAAATGAATTCTTCCAGCACTTCAAAATTATAGTTGTCAACCTTCACACAACGTCCCAAACGGGTTCGTTGAAACCAATAACTTTGTTTTGTTCTCGTTTACCACCAGACCCATTTTTGCTGCTTCCTTCTCGATGCTTGAGAAGGCTGCAGTAACATCTCGCATTTTTCGGTCAATAATATTTACGTCATCTGCATATGCGAGTAACATATGGCTTTTGTTAAAGATGGTACCAGTCGCGTTAGCTGCAGTTTTCCTCATAATCACCTCTAACAGTATGTTGAAGAGGTCGCACTGCCTAAATCCAAACGAGAGTCCAACTCACGCAACAATTAAATCCGGCTGGATATTCGCAACTCCGCAGATATGCTGATTAGGTGCTAAAACAACAGGCTTTCAATGCCGATTGTTCAAACAAAATTTTCTTCACCGATGAAGCTCATTTCTCACTCAATGATTACATAAACAATCAAAATTGTCGCATACGAATATGAGGCCCAGAAGTGATTGTGGAAACGCTTTGGCATCCGTTCTGCATGTCTTTGGTGCGTATTGTGGTCTGGAGGTGTCATTGGGCCGCATTTGTTCAAAAATAACGCTGGAGGAATCCCAAAAGGATTCATTACTGCAACCAATTCGGAGGCGGTCATTAAAATAACATAATATTTTGTACATAACGGTAAGTTCCAAGCATTATAATGAAATAAAAGTTTTATCGAATTTACAGCTTTATGTTTGCTTTATTTAACTTTACTTTTAAGACCGAAAAAATGGATAACCGTATATCATGTCGTTTCAAATACTCCGTAAGGTGCCTTCTTAATTTCATCAGATGAATGTCCTGCGGTATTACTAGAGGATACATGACCATTAGTCTAAAATCCACAACTGCTTGGGAAAGCTCCTCATTCTGTGAAAAAGACCCCATAACGTGCGATAATCACTCCTATTACAAACCGCTTAAAATAACTCACTCGACATCTTGACACCTTTCTGGCCATTTCGTATGTATGTTCTCCCTCCTTTCTCGAGTACTTTCTATTGCATTTCGTTGGCATATTTGACTTATAAAGGCTACTTCGTCACCATCCTTCCAACCTAATCCTGAATAGGAAAACATGTATTTGCGGAAAATATAATAAAAGTGCAATTTCAACAGAATAGTTGAACTAAAATTGCAGACATCATATCTACAATTTGCATAAAGTGTCTGCTAATGGTAGGTTAACGTTTCCTTTACATTCTTTTTTTTTTTTTGCTTCTGTATTTTCATGTTTTTATTATTGACAAAGTAGTCAAGTCTCAAAGATTAAAGAGAGGATATTACAAAATAGCAAATATTAGTTGATTTCTATAATGTTGTCACAACCCAGCAAATACTTTAAGAGAGATGTTGCACCAATTGTACTGGATAATAATAGTAAGACGTTTTGTAACAAAAAACGTAATATAGAGTGGCGCATAAGTAACGTTAAGATTTGATCAGTGAAAGATTTGATCTAAGAAAAGTTATGGAAATGCGTTGGAAGGAGCACGTCAGGTAGAACCAAACAATGGGCACCATTTGAAAGATATTATCTTTAAAACATAAAGTGAACATATTTTCAAACTATATTGTACATTTTAATAAATGCCAACATTAAATAAAAGCAGAAAGAAAAAAGTTATATATTGAATAAATCTTAACGTTACTTATGCGCCACCCTGTACAAAACTAGAAAAGAGCTTCAGTTTGGGTCATTATCTAAAACAAGTTGTTAAGGAATTGCATGAATATGAGATCAAAAAAGACCCGATTAATTTTTTCTACAATCATCATAATCTTTATACAGAAATATAAAGATTTCGGCATAGAATAAAGGATTTCCTTCTTCTGTTTGCAGAATTAATTCGATAATAAACAATATGCTCTTGTATCATATGATGTGGATATCATAATTCCTCAAATGTAAATCTAAAACTTTTTAAATTCATAGAGAAAAATTTTAAAAATTTCTCAATTCTAACAATAACGCCCGATACATTTTTATGCAATTCCCCCTTCCAGGTATTGCTTGTAAACAATAAAATAGTGGGCAACCTGATCAACTGATCAACATCAGGTATCAACATTGATTCAAATTTCATTAAATTGGACTCTCTGTATTTGTTTGTCCCGTACGAAATATTATTGCAACATGTATTGATTATAACGTAGAAATGTAGGAACGTAACATCTCATAGTCAAAAAAAAAATCGTACTGAATTTGGGTTGAAAACATACTCAACATAAGTATATAAAATCTACTAAATGCTAACAAATTTTACTTGAAACGTGTAAGTGAAACTTAAATTGGTTAATAGGGTTATCCATTATTTGGTTTCTAGTAAAGTTAAATAAAACACACTATGATTTCGATAAAACTTTCTTGGACTTTGCCATTATGTACGAAATACAATGCCATTTAAATGGCCGCCTCTGGATTTTTTGCAGCAGAGAATCCTTTTGAGGTAATTATCGAAAAAATTCGGCCCAATGACACCTTCAGACCAAACAGTCACTTTTTCCGGAAACAATCACTTCTGGTTCTCCGAGCCTCATACGCAACAATTTTGCTTGTTGATGTACCCACCGAGTATGAAATGAGGTCCATTTCGGAAGAAAATTTTATTCGATTGAAAGCCCATATTTGAATCACCACATTTACAGTAAGTTTTAACTATTTCTATACATTGTTGTTGTTGTTAAACAATTCATATTCGTAAAGGGCAAAACTTTCACTAAATAAACAACAATTCAGATGACAGGTGTTTACAGCGGGCAGCCTGGTCAGACCGGTGGTTTTGAAACCCTAAGATAAGTACGCAAACTTCCTCGAATAATTCTTTTACTTATTTTTGAGTAGGAAGGCACTTGACTCCATATTTGACTTGAAATAAGTTTAATTTTTTGGAATGCATATAAGATCTTATATATTAAGTAGGAGGCTATAAATCGTAATAGTACGTAAAAATTGTAAAAGCCTGCATCAAAGCAACACGCTGGCAAAGGCAGTTTTCTTCCTCTCATATAATTTCTTTGATAAAACGTTAATAAACACTTATTTCGATCTTTTAATAAGGATGACATGAACATGAATGACATGAATACTATTAATATTATTATTATTATTATATTATTATATGCTGACGATGTAGTTATTATGATGGACGGAAAATATGTAACTATGCTGTACGCTAGCCTGGGAAGGCAACTGAGATGGACCGACGATTGTGGATGAAGTAATGGTGGTCCGCAACACACCAGCTTAACACTCCTTCAACGATGAACATGGCGCTTACTAGGTATAGTGGAGGCGTCAAAAACTCTTTCGGAAACTTTGTGTACGCTGAAGATTGAAGCGCTTGAAATACTTTCATACATGCAGAACATAGTAGACGTTAATTTCAATTAATTTGTAAATGTATCAGTGCAACCGAATTTTTTTTTAGTCAAATAACTAAAATCAAGATTTTTGGAAAACAGGTTCCCAAAATTTACAGAAATATCGCATATTTGAACACGTTTCTTCGTACTAAACAAGTTATTTAAAATAAAAGTCCTATTCCAGCGAACGGAAATCCACACACAAATTCTATCTGACTGACTATATGGTGTAGAGGTATGGATAGTTGCGTTAGTAGATGAAGCAATCTTGTAAGTTTTGGATAAGAAAATACTTTATATATCGTACAGTTCTTTAATATTTGAATTAGCTCTGAAACATTTTAAAGAAAACTTCAATTCTAAACCATTGAACATTTTGTTTGCTGTCCTTGCCCTTGCGATTAATAGTTTTCATAAGGAGGGAAATTTGAACCAGTCTTTTTGAATTATAGACTCCCCTTTTTTGTCAAAGCTTATAACAGTTTTGGTTTTGTATTTTGTACGGTAAGGCAAAGATATTAGACACAGTGTAACACGCTAATATCGAATACGAAACCACCATGTTTACAGTGAACGCGCCTAAAATGAACTTTGTTTATAGCGAAGATTTTTTTAGCTCCATTTAACAAATTTTCGTACACTTTAAAGGGAAAAACTTGAATCGTTTTGGAACAATTAATTTCTTACTGGGCTCTGACCATAAGATAGAATTTAAAATGGCCTGTTACGGGAACTTTGATGATGGAAAAGGACAAGCCGCTATCGGAAGGATATGTTGAATTTATGCCAAGCTGATTTAGATGTACAGCGAACACCAACTTCATTTATAGTGAACATTTTTTTAGCCACTATCAAGAAGATATGTTGAATCGAAAGCAACTACCCAATCAAACGTTGATAAATTGAGCGTAAATCCAGCATGCCAATTCTAAATTAATGACGTAAATTTGACTTGTGACAAATCTGTCTTTCCCATATGGAAGATTTCAACTTTATCTATTTCCAATTGAAGCTTATACCAGTACATTATAAGACATTTCAAGACAAATGTTTCACAACTGTCTCAACAACAGAAAGTTCCCGCTGTTTGCCAATAGAGGGCGCCAGCTGTAAGTGCTAGTTGAATCTGCCATAACCTTAGACATATGATAAACATACCGCCTGGACACAATAATGATTTTATTTTGACGTCATATTATTTTGTTGCGTATAGGTAAATATCGTATGTATGATTTTGTGGCGAATAATCGTTATATGCGGGAGGTATTGATTTTCTTCTTTCAATTGAAGATAACGGCGACTGAAGCTCATCGAGAGCTTCAAAACGTTTACGGAAATGCTGCCTTAAGTGAAACAACGTGTCGAGATTGGTTCCGTTGTTTTAAAGACGGTGATTTTGATGTTGACGACCGTTCGCGTGCAGGAAGACGAAAAACCCTCGAAGACACTGAATTGACGGCATTGCTTGATGGGGATCCGTGCCAAACGCAGGTAGAGCTTGCTTCAGTATTAGGAGTTACCCGCCAAGCCATTTCCACTTGATTGCATGGGTTGAGAATGATTCAAAAGCAGGGCACTTGAGTTCATTATGAGTTGAAGCTAAGGGATGTTAATCGTCGTTTTTTCGCCTGTGAACAACTGCTTCAGCGAAAAAAGGAAGCGGTTTCGTCATCATATTGCAACTGATGATGAAAAATTGATTCATTACAGCAATCCAAAGAAAATCAAGAGAGCTACCCGGTCATGCTTCTACTTCGTCGCCTCGACCGAATATTCACGCTACGAAGGTTATGCTCCGTATTTGGTGGGACCAGGTCGGTGTTATTTAACGAGCTATTAAAACCAGGCGAAACCATCACTGGAAATAGGTAACGACTTCAATTAATGCCATTGTGTAGAGCTCAGAGCGAGAAACGCCCACGATACGATTAGAGACACGAAAAGGTGATTCTGTAGAATAACAATGCTCGGCTTCACGTGGCCAAGCTTGTTAAAACCTACTTGGAAACGATGAAATGGAAAATTTTACCCCATCCGCCATATTCTACAGATATTGCGCCGTACGATTATCCCTTGTTCCGTTCAATGGCATACGGTGTGGCTGACCAGCAGTTCCACTTATATGACGACGTCAAGGAATGGTTAGATTCGTGAATGGATAACTTCAAAAGATGAACAGTTTTTGCGTGAGGGAATTCGAGATTTGCCAAGAAGATGGGAGAAAGTAGCAGCTAGCGATGGGCAACACTTTCAATGAATCATTTGTAAACATGTTTTCATAAAAGAATTGCATTTTTATAAAAAAAAACCGGCGAGAACTTAGTTGCGCACCTAATATATATGTATATATTTTTTGATTCACAAAAGATCGTCTATTCAAGATTCACAAGCTTCCGTAAGAAATTTTACTTGGATAATTACTGTTATAGAACAGATCGTTAATTTAAGTTTGAAAGCTGTAAGCCGTGAGAGGTTTCGCTTCAAAAAAAATATATAGATAGATTATTCAATCTAAAAACCGTTCTATTCGAAAAGCTGGAAACAATAATTTTAAAATGTTGGCGATAAAGACCTGTTTTTTGCAAATTAAACTAATCCCCCAGCCCCAAAACACAAATAAACATAGAAAGAAATATCGAAAAGGTTCTCAAATCATAATGTTTCAAAATATTTTATAGATATTGTAGCTCTAAAACGTTTTCTGGGCATCGGTGTCTGAATTGCCTTATATTGACTAAAATATGAATAAACAGAAAAAAAACTATCTTCGGCTATATCTTAGAGCATTAAGTACACATTTATCGTTGCATATGTGAACCCTTGAGAAGGTTAAAATCGAATGTTTGTCTGTCTCAGCTGATACAAGTCCGCATGCACATGTTTACATACTCATAGTGGAAATGTTAGCAAGACCATCGTCATCATCATCATCATCGACTATTGGCTGTAGTACTGCGTGTGTCTGTGGCATAAACTTAACATCAATTGAATGGAATCTTAAGTAACCGTACATTTATATTAGTATTCCTAGGTGGTTGGTTGGTTGGCTGATGATCGTCTTTTTATTATTCCTGCTTGTTATTTGTGTTGTTCTCAGTTCGTTTCCCAGCTATAGAGTAAAGTATTCCAAAGGATTTACTAAGAATTTATTGGTAATATATGAACTTGTTTTATTATATATATGTATATATATATATATATAGGTATATATGTAATACATAAATTGGCGTATACACCAATGTGTGACGGTATGTACAAGATGAAGGCGGAGGTCCTTCCGCAGAAATCAATGAATATGAATGAGTATGAAATACGTATGAGTTAAACTACAGTCAATATAAACTCCTTTTACTGAAAGGTATTTGCATGTAAATGCGATTTTGTCTTCTTGCGACCGGTGCTAGAAAGGAAATATTAACTTTTGAAAATAATTCAATATTGAACAGTAAAAATTTTGGCTTTTTTAAAGGCCATAAAGGCAAAGTAATTGACACCTCCCCCGTAGTAATTCTGTAACACTATTTCAATTCTTCTGATGTTGAAGTAACGGAAAATGAATGACGGACAACTGTGTGGCGGAGCAGTGGTAGAAAGATCTATATTAAAAATAATTCATAAATCATTGTCAGGTTCAAAAGAATTTTAATTCTTTGTAGTAACTAAAAAATACATTTTATTTCCTGCTGAGAAATCCACGTAACCAGTAGACGGACGTTTTTTTTCTATTTGGACGGATGTCGTCCAATTGGGACAGCAGTAGTC
>JAHXMU010000156.1:62986-94246 GCA_019455685.1 Philornis downsi
TTTTTTTCTATTTGGACGGATGTCGTCCAATTGGGACAGCAGTAGTCAATATTACATAGGACTATACAGGGTGGCCCAGAATGAACGAAGTGGTGTGAATTCCTTATAACTTTTTTATTATAATTTTTTTTTTTTTTCTTTTCAGTATTTTCTAAAGAAGACTTGGAGAATTTATAATGGAGCAATACACAACTGAACAACGTGCCCAAATCGTTGAAATTTACTTTGTAAATCAACGGTCCATTGTGTTGACTCAGCGTGCATACCGTCGTCAATTTAATGTGCGGGTTGCATCCTCTCAGTCAGCAATAAACCGTCTTGTCGCAAATTTTCGAGAACAAGGAGCAGTAAGGAACCTTCCTGGTGCTGGCAGACGACGAACGGTGCACACGAATGACAATATTCAAGTGGTACAGGAGAGTATTCAGGAGGATCCACAAACATCAACCAGGAGACGTTCGACACAACTTGGCATCTCAAGAGGGTCGCTGCAGCGAATTTTGCGTAGCATAAGAATGTTTCCATACAAAATTCAAATTGTCCAAGAATTGAAACCGACAGATTACCAGCAACGACTTGACTATGCAATTTATTTCCAGCAAAAAGCACAAGAGAATCCTAATTTTATTCATAACTTAGTTATGAGTGACGAAGCCCATTTCCAATTAAATGGGTTCGTTAACAAGCAAAACTGTAGGATATGGGCTACGGAAAACCCGAGAGTACTTCATCAACGACAATTGCACCCAGTTAAGTGTACTGTTTGGTACGGTGTTTCTTCAGAAAGGATCATTGGCCCATATTTTTTTGAAAATGAACGAGGTGTTGCCATTTCCATCAATGCTGATCGATATCGGTCCATGTTGGAAAATTTTGTAAGGCCAGCCGTGGAAAACCATCCGCAAATATGGTTCCAACAGGATGGAGCCACAGCGCACACCGCGAGGGCCACAATGGCTCTTTTACGCGACATATTTGGTGAAAGAATAATTTCGCGTACAAGCAATTTTAATTGGCCTCCGCGTTCCCCGGATTTAACCGCTCCAGACTTTTTCCTTTAGGGTTATTTAAAAGGGAAAGTTTATGTTAATATCCTGGGCTTATTAACATAAACTTTCCCTTTTATTGACGAATTAAAATCCAATATTCGAGACGAAATTAACAACATAACACCGGAAATTTTGCGAAAGGTCATGGAAAATGTGTTGGAAAGAGCACATTTGTGCGAAGCAGAAAATGGCCACCACTTGCGGAATATCATTTTTAATAACTAATCTAAAAATATTCCTCATAAATTTACTGTATTTAAAAAAAAAAATAAAAAAATATGTCTTAAATAAAAAGTTATAAGCAATTCACAGCACTTCGGTCATTTTGGGCCACCCTGTATATCGACTTATCATTAGACAAATATGTAGTCAAAAGCGCACTTTTCTCTTGGATAATACAAGAGCGGTCCCAAAAATAGTCGATCTGATGTATAGAAAGTGCCTTATAAAATGTATGTTTTAAGTTCCAATGCGCCAGTGAATTTGTTAACATGGAAAAAATTATGTATATCAATATTTCCATTTGAAAGGTCCCAGCCCAACCAATACTAAAGCCGAGCTAGACTCTACTTTGGACGAGTCTGCTGCTTCGTTTACGACCGTAAAATATTGAATAGCAGAGTTTAAACGAGACCGTACGAGCTGCCAGGGCAAATACCGTAGTGGTCGAACAATTGAGGTGTCCACGCCAGACACGATTAAGAAAGTCCACAATATGATATTGGATGATCGTCCGCTGAAGATGCGTGAGCTAGCTGAAATGATAGGCATTTCAAAAAGTACAATACATCATATATTGAACGAAGATTTGAAGATTAGAAAGCTATATGAATGATGGGTGCCGCGCTTGCTTTCAATAGAACAAACAAAAACAGCGTCCTGAAGGTGTTTTAGTTGACTGGTTGGCAATGTTTTTCACCTCAATAAAGACGAATTTTTGCGTCGATTCATAACAGTGGATGAGACAGGGTTCCACCACTTCACACTTGAGAAAAAGAAACAATCAAGGCAATGGATAGGAATGGGAGAATCTTGTCCAAAGAAGGTGAAGATGGTTCCATCTGCAGGCTAGGTCATGATGTCTGTTTTTTAGTATACGCAGGGGATTATTTTTATAGAGTTTTATTGATTACCTTCAGAAAGAAAAAAACTATCAATGGCGAATATTATGCTAATTTATTGCAGCGTTTAGGTGATGAAATTATGCAAAAGTCTTGTTTCATCAAGACATTGCTCCAGTTTAATGAATTAAAGTTGGAATTGCTTCATCCTGCAAATTATTCGTCAGATTTAGCTCCCCCGGACTATTTTCTATTTCTTCGGTGGTAAAAGATTTGCCAACAATGAAGAGATGGAGTCTGCTGAAGTTGATGGCTATTTTAATGTATTTGACAGTTCCTACTACAAACAGGGTAAAGAAGCTATTGAATATCGCTGAAAAAAGCGCCTCGAGCTAAAAGGATATTATGTTGAAAAATAAAGAACATTTTTTCCATCTTTTTTTTTTGTGCCTTCTTTGATAGGTCGGCTAGTTTTGGGACCTCCCTCATACATTACAAATGTTTTCTTTGTTGTTGTCGTTTTTTGAAGTGCGCGGCCAAAATTTAAACGGTTCCTTAAAACCTATACTAGTTTGGCCTTTTCCGATATCAGTATAATACCTCTGTTTTTAACTGACTACTAAATACTAAAATTTTTGAAAAACAAATTGGAAAATATAAATTTTTTCTCGAGGTGGCGATAAAAATTCAGTCCATGAGGTTTTTTGCGGTATCTATGCGTTGAGTTTTTCTTTATTTCCAACTTTATTTAAATGGTTCCAAACGGCAATATTTAGTTATTGGACAATCGAGCCTGTGCTTACATGATGATCGAACTTGTTGATTTTTATTATTCTACGGGCATTCTCGACAATTGGTCTTCCAGAACGTGGTGCGGTCTTTGAGATCAAAATTACCGGAACGGAATCAATGAACCCAAAATTGCACGTGATTAGCTATCACGGTATCAGGACCATAAATAACTACAAATACATAAAAAAAACCACGTAGTGTGGCGTATTTTGTTTTTGCTGATATTCATTCTTGACGTGCGTTATCTTTCCCACGCCATCTAACGTAAGACGATTGCACTAATACAACGTGAGATAAAGACTACTAAAGCCATCTGGGTGGGCTGGAACGGCTTCACTCTGACATATATTTACCTCAGGAGAATTATCAAATGTAACAAACAGTGGGGATTAGCATTCATTTCCAGAATTTATTACAGAGTATACCTTGCAATAAATACAGGGTTATGTGTTCAGCCAAACTCGTCTTACACGTATGGGGCGAGAATTAGTACTGACTTGAACAAATCAAACAAATTCTCTAATAGATCAGCCGACATAGAGCTTGCTCTAAAGCACTCAATCTCATTACAATTTAGGACTTTACATGTAAACGTCTCAATTGCAGTGGAGATGATAAATTTAGGATTTATATCCAAGAATTTGCAAACGTGGGTTCTGGGAATAAACACCGTCTATTGGAAAAATAATACAGGGTGGCACACCAATTGCAATACAATAAAAAATTCAAACAACTTTTTCTTAATCAATGTTATTCAATTTTTTTCAGTATCGAAAATTCAATTTTATTTTATATTACTAATTGGCTTTGAAGATGATAGACCGTAAATGATCTCCATGTTCATTCACGCATATGCGTTACCTGATCAGAAAATTACTCATTGCGGGATCGTCTCAATTATTGTTCAATTTACTCAAATTCTTTGATTTCATGTTATACAACTCTTGTTTGACATAACTCCATAAAAAGTAGCCTGGTGCAGTAAGTCATGTGACCTTGGGGGCCAGCGGAAAGTGGAGTTTCTTGACATTAGTTCGTTTGCGAATTTTCGTTGGAGCTCCACCATACCATAACCAGTCTGGCTATGTGTGCAGTTGCTCCATCTTACTGGAACTATTATAAATGCTGTTGAAACGGATACGTCTTAGGCGCAGTTCTGGGTAAAAAAAAAAACTCCTTCAACATCTTCAAATAGCGGTCCTTATTGGTCCTCGTTTTGTGTTTGTAACTCGATTCATGCACCACCCTGTAGATTTATTTTTAGTGCACATTGTACACATTCTGTTTTGGCTGAAATTATCATTTACATTTTTCGACGCCAGACTGGGGGAGTCTGCTCCTTCGTTTACGATTGTAAAATATTTGATAGCAGAGTTTAAACGAAGCCATATGAGCTGCCAAGACGAACACCGCATTGGTCGACTAATTTAAGTGTCCACGCCAGACACGGTTAAGAAAATCCACAAAATGGTATTGAATGTATCCACAAAATGAATGCCTAAAGGTACGTGAGCTAGCTGAAATCATTGTCGTACATCCTATATTGAAGATAAGAAAGCTATGCGCAATATGGGTGCCGCGCTTGCTTTCGCAAGGGTGCCGCAATAAAACCGAATTTTTGCGTCGATTTATAACCATGTATAAGACATGAGTCCACCACTTCACACCTGAGACAAAGGAAGAGACAAAGGAGTGGACTGGAATGGGAGAACCGTATCCAAAGAACCGAAGATGGTTCTATGTGCAGATAAGGATATGGCATCCGTTTTTGGGGTTGCGCATGACATCATTTTTACTGACTGTTTTCAGGAAGGTTTCGGCGAATATTATGCTAAATTACTGCAGCGTTTGGATGATGAAATTATAGAAAAAACGCCACATTTGGCGAAAAAGAAAGTGTTGTTTCATTAAAACAATGATCCAGTTCATACATCTACTATTGCGATGGTCAAAATGAATGAATTAAAGTTTGAATTGCTTTATCACGTTCTTTATTCATCAGATTTAGCTCACTCGGATTATCTTCTATTTCGAAACTTGAAGAAATGGCTCGGCAATAAAAGATTTGCCAACAATGAAGAGGTGGAGCCTGCGACTGATGGCTATTTTAAGGAGTTTGATAGTTTCTACTATAAACAGGGGGCAGAAGCTGTCGAACATCGCTGGAAAAACCGTATCGAGCTAAAAAAAAAAAATGTAAAAAATTTTTCCCAACTTTTTTGTGTCTTTTTTGTTAGGTCGGCTAGTTTTGGGACCGACTTCGATGAACATTAAAAAATAATTGTTATTTATAAGTTTTATCATAAAATAAAAAAATGGAATTAGTAGCCAAAATTTCTGATACACTTGAAATAATTCCAGCGCATTACATGTACAATGATTTTCTTAATCAACAATTCCATCAATGATATATTTTCGATGTATTTCCATTCTCTGTTTATCTCATATATTTACCATTTAATGAAAATTAATTTAAATTATTTCACTTTACAGCTACATACATATATTTCTTTTTCTATGGCAGTCAAGCCAGATGAATTATCGAGTTATTTTTGTGACCTCAAGGAAAATCAATATTTTTGCATCAATATTCATTTATTCAAGCGTATTCAACCACATTTATAAGCGGCAAATTTCCATATTCTTCTTTCATTCATATCCTCGTATTGCGATTTTTCATTGCTGTTATTTAAGACTAATTTGTAATTGTATTCCAACCTATCCGATTCGTTTAAATTACATTATACATGTGCATGAAGTTCGTTTAGCGTAATCAGACGGCGAAAGTAATCCTTCGTCCTGGGAGATTGCTTAACATTTTCGTCCAATCGCTCTGAACAAAACCAATGCTTAATCAACAGTTCTGCTTCATCACATGTCGGATTGCAACCGAAAACTCGACATAATTACGCTGAACTGCAGCAGAGTTGAGCCGCTCACCCAGTGGAAACAAAGTCCAAGAATTCCAAATGAGATTGAGGGGAAAAAGGAGTATTTATCATTTTATTTCATAAATCACTGTAGTCGTTAAAAGTTCTTACAATAATTAATTACCACTTACGCATATCCAATGGAAATCATTTACACCAACCGGATGACGAGAAACAACGGCAGGAAGCGGAAAATCAATGCGAATGAAATAAATTTAATGATGATTTTCAGCTGAATTAAATCAAACTGAGACCGAGGATTCTTTATATACCCACCCAATGTCAGAGTGTGAGACATGAAGAATACTGACTGAGGGTCAATTCATGGGTGAAATGCTTGAACTGCGCCGAATGTATAAATATAATAAAATTAATTACCAATCGAGTGCATGATTGAATGAATCGGCTTAAATACGCACAGTAAACATTGCATTGTTGGAATGTGAATACAACAGCAAATATGATGTTTAAATCGTAATGAAAATATTGCCAACATAAACTTGTATTTGTACACATAAAGATCAATAAATGAAGAGTGGTGAAAACTCAGCAATGAATACTTTATATGTGTGCAACCAACATATTACGTAAGGACTTTAATATATGGTTCTTATACTTAATATGAAAAAAAAGAGTGGAGAGTGTCAGGAAGCCATAAAAGTTAATATTTAAATTCGTAGGTAAAGTTAAAAAGTTAATCATTTTTTTTCTTTTTTTAAGGCAAAAGGAAACATTTTGTCTACAAACTAAATATGAGATAAGGCCGAGCGAAAATTAATTAATTACACTTCCAATAGATGGGCAATGCCACATGACGTTAGAAAGACAAGTCCTTGTACTCAAAATAACAACCAAAAAAGTTTTCAGCTCTCATGAAAGACGGGCATCAGCAAACAGAAAATACATCATGTTTTATAATTATTCTTCGACAAAAGCGAAAACACAGACGAGATTCCTAAAAACATGAATAGTGTTTATGGACCTGATACTGTAACAGCCAATTACGAGCAATATTGGTTTCATCGTAATCACTATTTCGATTGTCCAGGTGCTAAACACTGCACAAAACAACCTTTTGGAACCACTTGCATACTGGCTGGATACAAAAAGAAAAGCTCGATGTACAGGCGCCACTTGAGTTAAAGCAAAAAAAAATCTCATGTACCTGATTTCCATCTGTGAATAGCTATTGAATAGTAACAAAATCGATACTTTTCTAAAACGAAAGGAAAATAGTGATGATGAAAAGTGTGTTACTTACGTTGGCATTGCAGGAAATCATCTGCTATGATCTGCTCGGATCTACACTATCATCTATTGGACCTTCCGAAGGAAGCAATCAGCAACTACAAGCGACTAACTTTCACCAATAGCAGAAGAATTGTGTTCCATCAGGACAACAACAGGTCAAATATATTGATAATGACTTGGCCTAGTTGAGAGGTTCATATACGTTCACCTTTTAGGCCGAATATGGCACATGTTCTACGGTCTATGGTGAAAATTCGTCTCTACAGAAGCTTCTAAAAATGGCCTGCCAGAGTTTTTTTTTTTTCAATAACGACCAAGGCTTCTATGAGAGATTAATAATGGAATTGTCTTCCAAAACTATCGAACAAAATTATCGAACAAAATGGTACATATTTGATCTGAATCGGATCACTCTGCTAGATAAAGCCTTCAATGTTATGCAAAAATATTGTATTTCATTTTACTACACCTGATACTTTCTACTAACGTTCACAGCGTTTATTAAATGTCAATTTAACGCTATATTCTCCAAGACGCAAAAATACGTAAAAGAAGAAATACGAAAATTACTCAAAAATTTATATGTTTACCTCCACAATTTCGTCTAAGATTTTTGGTTAATTTTTGACAAACTTTTTGGAATCCTGGAATTAGCTAATTATCTTAGCGAATGTTTCTTGCTCCGTTCATGATTTGTATTCCAGCAATTTTTCTTATTTCTGTCATTCAAAAAATTCGGTAGTATCTTTAAAACATCTAATTTGAAAGGCACCTCTCCGAAATTAAAGTTTGGTTATTTTTGCGATTAAATGTCCTCTTTTCGAAGCGGGAACATATTAGTATTTTAGCAATTTTTCATTTGGTTACTAATTTTTTCCGACTCATGCTGGGTTACGCTTTCTTCAAATACCACGAAAAATAATAATTCTCGCCATCGGAAATTTCGCTATAGAGATATAGATTTTTTATATTTTAGCAATTGTTTCATTTTGCGATATTTCATTTTTCATTTTTTTATGACATTTGAAGTACACAGATTTCTACAAACCCATAGAATTCTTTGAGTTTTCATTTTTATATGTACAGTCAAAGGCTTCGTTTTTAAAATACAGATAAATCGAATAAAACACTCAGATTTGAATTATATATTAAGATTTTTTATTGGAATCGATAAATTGGTCTTTGCTATTTAATTTCGAAAGATAATTTCATATAAATGTTGTCCGCGGCTCCGTCTCAAAATGTCCATTCGGAAGGTGCAATTTTTCGTCACTTTTTCAAGCATTTCGGCCTGTATTCCATCAATAATGCGTGTCATGTTATCCTGTAAGGCTTCCATAGTGTTCGGCTTGTCTACATAGACTAACGACTTGACATAACCCCACAAGAATTAATCAAGAGGCGTTAAATCGCAAGATCTTGGGGGTCAACTCACAGGACCAAATCGAGAGATAAGCTGCTTACCACATTCATCTATCAACATATCCATTGTTTTACGAGCAGTGTGGCATATTGCACCGTCCTGATGAAACCACAAGTCAACCAAGTTCAACTTAGCCAATTGAGGCAAAAAAAAAATTGCGTATCATGGCTCGATATGGCCATTTCTTCCACGGTCGTCTTTGGAGAAAAAGGGACCGATGAAGCCACCAGCCCATAAGCCACACCAGACTGTCGTTTTTTCGGGATGCATCATGTAATTCAGCTTTGCTTGTTTACGTATCGGTTCAGCAAGAAATGAGCCTCATCGCTGAACACAATTTTTCGATAAAACAGCGGATTTTCATTGAGCTTTTGTAAGGCCCATTCACCAAAAATTGGACCTTGTGGTAGGTCATTCGGCTTTAATTCTTGCGTGAGTTGAATTTTATAGGCTTTCGAACCCAAACCGACGTGTAAAATTTTCCTTGTGGTTGACTAACACATGTCCAATCGCTGAGAACGGCAACGAATTCACATTTTACGATCGTCATTAACACTGGTCGCTACGGCTGCAACATTTTCTTCTGTACGCACTTTACGCATGCGAGTCGATGGTTTTATGTCCAACAAAGTAAATTTGGTGCGAAATTTGGAGATGACAGCACGAATTGTTGATTTTGCAGGTCGATTATGACGACCATAAAATGGTCGTATCAAACGATGCACATTTGTCATAGAGCACGAATTTTGATAATAAATTCCAACGATTTGCAATCGTTGCTCGTTTGTTAGTCTTTTCATGATGAATTGGCAGAGTATACTGTACACTTTTCACTTTGACGGGATGACGTTTGGACGTCATTACCAATCAGTGCTGCCAACTTGAAAAACTTAAATCTTAAAAAATCACCCCGTATTTTAGGAATTTTTCGTTTGGTTAATAATTCTTTACACCTCTGCAAACATCCCGAAAATTTTGGTAATTTTCGCTATCGGAAGTTTCGTTATAGAGATATAGATTTTTTATATTATAGCGTTTTTTTTTTTCATTTTGCAATATTTCCAACATTTTTTTATGACATTTAAAGAATACAGCTTTCTCTAAACCCATAGAATTCTTTGAATTTTCAGTTTTACAGCCAAAGGCTTCGTTTTCAAGATTTATATATTTTGGCGATTTTTTATTTGAAGACTTTAAAAAGGAGGTATTTAAACCTTTCGATGCCATAAGGGTCCAAGTACACTACCTTGCGGTACACCGTATTAAATATTCTACATATTGTTTTCAATTCGGAAGGTAGTAGGAAGGTAGCCTGAAAGAGATATTTCTTGCAAAGAAATTCCATAACATTTTTGTATTTCCAACATAATTTTGTGATCAATTAGATAAAAAGCCTTCGTTAAATCATAAAATACTTCAAATGCTTCTTTATAACCATCATCTAACCCTTTGCATGTAGCATTTATTACATTTATAGCAGCTTCCTCTGTACCACAGCCCTTTTTAAAGCTATACTGGTAGGTAATCATTCAAAAGATTGTGCCTTCCTGGATACATTAATATTTGATCGTGCATTATTCTTTCAAGAATGTTATTAAATACTTTCGCTTTCCCATCCCTATTTTGGTGATCGATTATTTGGTTATTCTGGCATTATCCAAAATTATTATCTCTGCATCGCTTTCCTGGTTCATACCTATCAATATCCTGCAGATTCGATATATGTACGTATGTGCATATGCATGTATTTAAATCGCCGCTGTGGTTACATTAAAGAAATCACGATAAACTATATAAATCATCCTTACAAAGTTCACATAAACCTCTGGACACATTACACGTAAGCTCATATAGTATTGTGAAAAAATGGCAATTTCCGTAAATACAATTTCATCCTTTGCGAGTGTCATTAAATATACTCGTATCTATCTGTACGATGAATACATTATAGTGTCTGCTACATCTATCTGTCTCTGCGGCCATGCGTTCATCCCTTCGTCCGTCTATCTTGATGTTAAATGTTTGATTGTTCATTGTGTTCAGATAAGTGCTCTTTTGGATTGAATTGAGTACTCGCAGGAATGTTTTTCTTTATTTTATAAGTTGTCGCCGTCATCATCATAGTTGTGTTTTTGTCAGAGTTTCTCCATTTGATTAATGAAGTTGAATAATAAATTTAATTATTTTGATTACATTGCGTTCAGCTTCACTGAGCATCACAGGGCAAATGGGGGAAAAATAACTGCACTATACAATTCTACATATATTCCGGCTCTTATGTGACGGAAAGCGATGCGAGTAAAATCCCACAACGACACAATCGACAGCAAAAAAAAAAAAACAGTCGCTTCAAAGGAAACAAAACTTCAACAGTTGAAATAACAACAAGAAAAATCGGCACATTTTCACATTTGCACTCAAAGTTCTTTGGGAAAAAAACAGCAGAGAAAATTGAATGACAGTGAAGTAATCAGTTAAATAGATTTAACTTTGAGTTGCATCGAATTCTGCGAGCCCTTCACCGTGTATGAGTTTTCACAGGAAGATGGGAAAACTGTGTCGTGCTAAAAATACAACATCTACGGATATTTAAAGATGTTGATGCCGAAGACGTATGCGTTTCAGCAGCATTTGGTTCCAGCAAAATGGAGCAACCGGACACACAGCCAGACCGGTTATGGCGGAACTCCTACGAAAATTCCAAAACAAATTATTAAGTGCGCAACTAAGTTCTTTTTTTTTTATAAAAATTCTACTTTATTATGAAAACATGTTTATAAACAACTCATTGAAAGTATTGCCCATCACTAGCTACTATTTTTCCCCATCTTTCTGGCAAATCTCGAATTTCGTCACGGTAAAACTGTTCATCTTTTGAGGCTATCCACGAATCTAGTCATTCCTTGATATCATAATATGAGTGGAACTGCTGGTCAGCCACACCGTGTGCCATCGAACAGAACAAGTAATAATCGAACGGCACAACATCTGGAGAATATGGCGAATGGGGTAAAACTTCCCATTTCATCGTTTCCAAGTAGGGTTTAACAAGCTTGACCACGTGAGGCAGAGCATTGTTATTCTAAAAAATCACCTTTTCGTGCCTCTCCGCGTATTGTGGGCATTTCTCGCGCTGAGCTCTACTCAGTCGCATTAATTGAAGTCGTTACCTATCTCCAGTGATGGTTTTGCTTGGTTGGAATAGCTCGTAATAAATAACACCGACTTGGTCCCACCAAATACAGAGCATGACCGCAGCGTGAATTTTCGACCGAAGCTGCGACGTAGTAGCATGACCGGGCAGCCCTCATGACTTTTTTTCTTTGGATTGCTGTAATGAATCCATTTTTCATCATCCATTACAATACGATGAAGAAAATCCTTTCTTTTTTGTCGCTGAAGCAGTTGTTCACAGGTGAAAAAACGATGCTCAATTTCATTTGGCTTCAATTCATAAGGAACCCAAGTTCCTTGCTTTTGAATCATTCTCAACGCATGCAATCGCTTGGAAATGGCTTTGACAGGTAACTCCTAATACTGAAGCAAGCTCTACCTCCGTTTGACACGGATCCCCATCAAGCAATGCCGTGAATTCAGTGTCCTCGAAGGTTTTTCGTCTTCCTTCACGCGAACGGTCGTCAACATCAAAATCACCGTCTTTAAAGCGATAGAACCTCTCTCGACATGTTGTTTCATTTAAAGCAACATGTCCGTAAACGTTTTGAAGCTCTCAGTGAGCTTCAACCGCCGTTTTCTTCGATTGAAAGAAGCGACGGAACCAATCTCGACATGTTGTTTCATTTAAAGCAACATGTCCGTAAACGTTTTGAAGCTCTCAATGAGCTTCAACCGCCGTTTCCTTCGATTGAAAGAAGAAAATCAATACTTCCCGCATATGACGATTATTTGGCACAAAATCAAACATATTCACATAACCAAAAGAATATGACGTCAAAAAGAATTAGTATTGTGTCGAGGCGGTGTGTTTACCATATGCCTAAACTTGCGACTAGCAATTACAGCTGGCGCCATCTATTGACACTTAGTTGCGCACCTAATATTATACGGAAATTCTACTTTCCACTGGCCCCCAAGGTCACCTGACCTATGACTATGTCAAGAAAGGGATGTACAAAACGAAGCCAAGGAATTTGACTACATTGAAGCAGTCCATCAACACAATAATTGAGGAGACCCCAACTTCAACCGTTCAGGATGCAATAAATAATTTTCTGCGTTATGACAGCACGTACCCTATGTAAGCCAAAGGCGGACACGCGAAAGTTAAGTGAATCAAGTGTACAGTACGATCACTACGTATGCCTTTTGAATAAGTTACATAATTTAAAGTCGAAAGTGCATCGAATTGCATTCAATTAAGAAGATATAATAACGGAAACTAGAGATCATATAAATGAACTAATAAAGTGTAAACTTTATCATTAGAAATTAGAGACCAAGAGAATGAAATAATAAATTTGTAAACTATAAAATTGTAAATATTAACGAAAAGCCATCTACGCATTATATTGCACAGATGGGAAACAAAGAAATATAAAAGTAAACCGAGGTATTGTTAAGACTTAATTCATATTTAATAAATTAGAACTTAACCCACACCCAAATAAAGCAGTCGTGTTCAATTTTATTAAGTGAATTGATAA
Source organism: Philornis downsi (assembly GCA_019455685.1). NCBI lineage: Eukaryota > Metazoa > Arthropoda > Insecta > Diptera > Muscidae > Philornis > Philornis downsi. The sequence continues at coordinate 76,157 of JAHXMU010000156.1, forward strand.
ATTGGGACTTGCACTACGAACAAGTTCAAGGATAAAGAATTCAACTAAAATAAGTGAACTCGTGAATTGGGGCTTGCACTACGAACAAGTGTAAGAATAAGTGGTTGATTCTTACTAGAGAAAATACAGGTATTGTGAAAGGACAAAGGGATAGACCATCGTCTCTTATGATTGTTCTTTTTCAACAGTTCCCGTGTTTTTAATTTCTGAACAGGACGTGTATGAACATGGAGGTCATTTACGGTCTATCATCTTGAAAACCAATTAGTTGTATAAAATAAAATCGAATTATAAAGGGTGTCCCAACAAGAACGCAAGATTTAAATTTGGCGCCATTCGAAATGCCATTGTTTGACATTTGAACAATTGCCATTGTTTGCTAGTAGAAGGTACGAGGTTAGTAAAAATGGAGCGCTACACGAATGAACAACGCATTCTCATTGTGAAATTATTTTACCAAAATGGTGAAAGTTTTGTGGCTACAGTTCGCAAATTGCAATCAATTTGGGGTCACAATAATGCTCCAAAAGAGTCAACTGTAAAGAGATTAATGGATAAATTTGCCAAAACTGGGTCTATTAGTGATGTAACGGCAACAACGCGCCTTCGACCAGATTGGTCGACCGAAAATGTCGCAGCTGTACGTGATGATGTCACTCAAACTCCATCCACCTCAATTCGACACCGAGCTCAGCAAATTGGTGTCTCCAAATCCACTATGCAGCGAATTTTGACGAAAGATTTGCATCTTCATGCATACAAAGTTTAACTGACTCAGGAACTGAGCATGGACAGAAGGGAGTTTGTTAATTGGGTATTGGAGGGACAACATGAAAATGCTAATTTTGCCGATAAAATCATCTTCAGTGACGAGGCCCATTTCCATCTTGATAGCTTCGTCAATAGGCAGAATTGTCGCATTTGGGGTGAGGAAAATCCTCAAGTGATTCACGAGAAGCAAATGCATCCTCAACGTGTCGCTGTGTGGTGTGGATTTTGGACGGAAGGAATTATTGGACCTTTTTTTTATGAAAATGAGGCATGTCAAGCGCAAACAGTCAATGGTGTTCGGTATCGTGAAATGAAACGAAAAAACTGGTTATTTTCGTGCCTAGAATTGAAGAAATGAATGTGGAGGGCATGTGGTTTCAACAAGACGGCGCCACATGTCATACAGCCACAGAGAATTGCAATTGCTGCATCAGTCATTTCCCGGTCGTGGTTGGAGACCAGAATTGGCCGCCTAGATCGTGCGATTAAACACCATTAGACTTTTTTCTTTGGGGTTTTTTGAAGTCGATGGTTTACGCGGATAAGCCGATGACGACTCAAGTCTTAAAAGAGGAAATTGAGCGCTGCATTAATGAAATACCGCAGCATTTATGCAAAACGGTCATTGAAAATTTCATTAAAAGATCGCGTGTGTGCCAGCAAAGCCGCGGCAGCCATCTGCCCTATATGTTGTTCCATACATAACCGCATTCTGTCTACTTTACAATATAATAAAGTTTCACGATTTTTTTTAATATCTGTGTTTTATTTAAAATTTAAATCTTGCGTTTTTGTTGGGACACCCTTTATAAGCTTCGGATAAACCGAATTTTATATGTGCACTATTTGTTTTAGCCTTGAAATTCCTTTAACTTTCATCCATGTGTAATTCATGGATGACTATTTCGAGTTGTTACAAACGGAATGATAAACTTTGTATATCCCCATTCTCTGATGGAGGACTACCAAAAATCACAGTATTACATTTAAATAGTTTTAACCATTACCACCATTACGAATCCATTAAATGTTCTTCTCTTCTTAAAATTGTCCTTCCCCTCCACCATTACCATCGAAAATGACTATGGATTGATTTTGTTGGTTTTTTTTTTTTTTTTGTTTTCGTTTTCCTTTATTTCTGTGCTACATATTTTGCAATATCCATTGTACTCGTATGTACGAGCATAATCATGTAATTTGAGTGCTCAAAAAGATTTTCGAATAATTTATCACTTTTTAACTGAAAGCGGTTTGAATCGTTAGCCGATAGTTGGTTGTTCATTAATCGATGAAAACCAGTTGAAGGTGTTATAATTTTGGTTTCCTTTGCTGTTTTGTTTTTCAACATGTTAAGCCAGCCAGCCCATGGATGGAGGAGTTACATTTCATACTTTACGAATTAAATGGCCAGAAATTAATGTCATTAAAACTCTGACATGTACATTTTTTGATTTTTTTTTTTTTTTGCTGCTTTTGGGCAGAGCTTTGAAAGAGTAAGTTGGGCACCAAATTATTGAAAACCAGTATTCGATAATGTCATGTGGCAGTGGTGATCAATTACCTGGTGACATACAAATCACTGATATCGAAAGTTTGACACAATTTGTCGTTGGAAATTACGGGCTGGTGTCAACGATAACTTCAGGAAATGTTATTAAATGTTAAAAACCAAAAATGTTAATTTTTTAATCGTTAAGCGGCATTGTTTATTATAATTATGTGTGCAATTACAGACAAAGTTGAAAGTACAGTGAAGGATCGTTACAATGTGAATTGTATTTGCTGATATTACAGTTGAAACTAAAACAGCTCTTGCCGAATAAACGTTGATTGAATATTCACTAATGTGTTGGATAGTGCTTCAGGCAAAGTTATTGCCAAACCTAGGCCAAGTTTGTAGGGTTTAAGAAGTGTCATATTATAGAGTTCAGCAGTGTGACAAAAAGACGGACTGATGTAGTTTATAATACCTATGAAGATTATACTTTAGCATTGTCAGATCGATAGGAATCGTTAGTTAAATCACCACCATTAAAAGATTTGAAAATATCAGTTGCTACACTCATATTAGATGACGTATAAATGCGCTCATCCTATGTTAATTCGAAGAAATGTAACTAATATGCGTTACAGTTTGTACGTTAAGAAAAAGTACGGGGAACGCAGTAATTTTAACAAATATAAGTTCAATTATTCCAATTTAACATATCAGTATATTGAGAACTTTTAAACATCCCTAATTTTCTTATTTATAAATAAAAATCAATACTTAAAAAGCAAAAAAAATTTCAAGTCTTTAGAAAAATCTTGAAAAAAAATTTGAAATTAGAGTAAAGTCCACGTGGGTTTAGCGTGAGTCTCGGCATGAAGGTCTAAGATAGGCCTCACCTCCGACAATAGGGATTATGTTTCATTCTACCATAATCAATTTGGTATCTTCTGGCTGGAAGAAAGGGTTGACAATTACGGTAGCACAAAAATTGTCAGCCCTTTCTTCCAGCCAGAAGATACCAAATTGATTATAGTAGTGTGGTAGACAAGTTTTGGTACGGTAAAAAAATATCGCACATGGCAACGATGCAGCCAATAATAACGCGAGTTATGGGTCAACGCTTCAAGATAGCAACCATCATTTCAAACTGAATAAATGAATGAATGAAGTATTGGAAGATAATGAGAATATAGAAATTAATAAGATAGAAGTGGAAGTAAAAATAGGTAAAGGCAAAAGGTAAAGATTATGGTAAGCAAAACCCTCTTCTGAGAATAATGATGGAAATCTTTGGCAGATACGTAGAGTCTTGCACAATATACGGAACTACTCTTTCCCATATCACTTCCTTCCTTAGATTTTATGTGTGATGAAATAAAACAAGTTTTTTTAAATCGTGAGATGTTATAATAGAGCCCACGTAATAAGAGAGAGATAAGAAAAATATTTGCGAACAATCAGCGCATTTTTAGACGATTCAGAGGTGATTGCCTATAAGAAGCTACTCAAATTATTTACTAATTTATTGGACAATTCGTGGTTTTTTGTTGCATTAATAAAAAAAATACAATATTTCATATATGAAACAAAAAGCTTCTATATATCTGCATTTTTTACACTTTGAAAACGGAGTTGATAAATCTAAAATAGCTGGATTGGATTTTTTTCAGTATTAGCTGAACTCCTTAGCTCTGATTATAACTTAATGACGTTCAATTAAACTGACTATTAAACTAATTTATTATTTGCCAACTGGTTATTTGGTTTATTGTTAAGTGCACTAGTAAATCGATTATTTTATTGAATATTTTGCAAAACAAAAAAAACAGTGTAATAAAAATCATTTTAATCCTGTCATAAATGTAAATTACAAATAGATTTCATTTTCATTTACTGAGCTGTCTTATAAATGCAAAACGTGTCTATAATTAAACCACTTTGTATTTTATGTTACAACCAATTTAATTGTATATTTATTTCAATTATATTTAACAGCAAAGCGCCATAAGATACATATAAGCTTCAGTAACACAGATCAGCAGAAATTCGGATTTACGAGCAAAAAAATTTGAAAACTGCTTCGTGATGTTAGCAATAATAATACAAAATGATTATAATAATACGTCTAAAAAGTAAGATCAGTTTTCAACTTAAATTTGCGCGGTTATATCAAATCACAAAAATATTTTTTTCCAACTTGGTAGCACTGTCACATCATAAATATCATTGGTGTTGCAGCCACGGTTTAGACAATTTTTCCAATGTACGATTTTATTGAGCAAAGAAGTTACATTATTTACTTATTTAGGTGGCGACTAGAAATAGGTATCCTTATCTAAAGGGTGGGCCATAAAGGTGTTGGCGGTTTAAATATTCAATTAAAAAAAACTACGAAACATAAAAAAATATATTTGTATTTTTAAAAAGTAGAAGCATGGGAATTTTTAAAACTTAAAAATAATGTTCTCTCTCTAAATCGGTCGGATTATTCTCGTAGACTACCGATTTGAGGTAGCCCCATAGAAAATAATCGCATGGAGAGAGATCGGGGCTACGTGGAAGCCATTAAATATCCCCCCTTTTCGAAATGAGTTTTCCAGGAAAAACATTTTTCAGCAGCTCTATGGATACCCTAGCCGTATGACATGTGGCCCCATCCTGTTGAAACCACATCCTCGAGGTATTGCCTTGAAGTTCTTGCAAAGCTGGCACCAAAAAGTCTGCTAGCATGTTGACTTCTCTTACGTGTTGACTGTTGCGGATTTCGCTGAACTGAAACACGAACACGCTCCACAATGTCGGCTGATCTTGCAGAAACCGGGCGACCACGAACCGTAATTGATACTGTTGAGTGGGTTGTTTCGAACATTCTGATCCATTTTCGTATCACATTTGCGCTTGGAACTTCACTTAAATCGTGTAAACCGTGTTCATGCCGATACAAACGTCGTGCAGTAATCACTGATTTATTGTTTTCGTAATACGCTCGGACACAAAATGCACGCTGCACTCCCGTGTACGGCTCCATGGCGACTAAATTTCCAGGAAGCGGCGCAGCGAACAACATATCCCCCGCCACCCCGCGCCGCGCGTTACCGAGAAATTGAAGAATTAAATGGCCAACACTCATATGGCCCACCCGTTATTATACGCCGCATGGAGAAAACAATTCTTCAGTCTTCTCCAATTCGTCATACCAAGTATTGATAGAAAATAAAACGGTGTTTTGGTCGCCCTTTTCAGCACCACCTATCGAGTTCGTTATAAAACATTTCGTGTTGAAGTATTTGGGTCCATCCGCATAACATGACCCAGCCAAAGCAATCGTTGTATATTTATGCGCTTGACCACGTCGATATATAGCTGAGCTGTTCATGTGATACCGATACTCTCTGTTAACAATGATGGGCCCATATATTTTCCGAAGAATTTTCCTCACCAAAACTCCCAACACTGATTTATCCACTTGTGACATAACCCAGGATTCTGCGCTATAAAACAAGACGGGTACAACCAACGTCTGGTACCATCGGATTTTTGTTTGTTGAGAAAGGGCTTTATCATTAAATCGCTCGTTTAGCCCATAGAAACTTCTGTTAGCAAGCAATACTTTCCTGTAAATCTGCATACTGAGACCCCATCCGTTTTATTTACGGTGAAGCCGAGGTAAATGATTTTAGTCCCCATTCCAAAGTTATAGTAGTCAAAGTTCACACCAAATCCCAAGCGAGTAATCGCTTATTGAAACAAATAACCTTGTTTTGTCTTCGTTTACATCCCAACCATTTCTGCTCATGCATCCTCAATGCTTGAGAAGACTGCAGTAATATTATATTTAATTTAATTTTATTGAAGACGAAGAACGCCAGAATAGCCATCAATTTGTACCAATGTGAGTCACATCCATCAACTCAGAGATTTATTGCTCTAAACCCGTTGATTAACCATTGGGGGATCTTGGTGATGATACTGGCATTTTAGATGGATTACTTTAAAAGATATTTTGGGAGTCAAATCTCAATTAGCATTAAATACACTCTGGAAAGGAGCATTCAATCGAGTGAATGTCATGAAACCAAAACCCAAAAGATCGCGCGGAGGATGATTACCTAGCATAATTTAAGGACTGGAAAAAAAAACTTCATGGTAAAACATCACTTACATAGGGAAGAGACGTTTGTGCTTCAAAAACTTCAATAAAATAGTGCAGGATCGGTAATATTCAAAAAAAAAAAGACATGTTTACTAGAATTAACTTAGCGCGAGGCTCAGGGCTCCAGACCGAACTAATATTAAGAAATAAAAAGCAAAATATTATCCTTTTTAATTGTCTAAATATTACATAATCGGTAACCTGAAGAAGCTGAAGCCATATGAAATTATTGTTAAACTGTGTAAACTGTAATATTAAGAATTTATTAAATAATACTGAATTGCAATAAAAAAAACGTTATTACGAAATAGATAATTCAGATTGCATTCCTCTATATTTCAACTACTCTAAGCACAATCAAACACTTGTTGATTCTCATTTCCAAGTTATTTGAATTCATAATAAAAAAAAAAAAGAACACAAACACACAACATTTTTCTCCTTGAAATTCGTTCTTTTTTGCTAAGGCAGACAATGAATTTCCTAAATTGATTTTGTGCACTTCGCATGCAAAGATACCTACTTGGGAGCAGACATAGTTGAATACGGCGATTACACTGAATTGAGTTAAAGGTGTGCTCTGTCTTGTAAATGCAAAATAAACGTCCCAATGTATAGGTTAGTAATAAGAAGAGAGTGTAAAAAATTCAGACATATCAGTCATAATAAAATAAAATTACATATTATATGGAAAACTAGGAGGGATTGCTATGAAATCAAAGTGGAAAATAGTTTCAATATGTTTCAGTTTCTGGTCTCTGAATTAAAAACATACACGATTATATTTTTAACTACGACAACCGAATTAAAATTATATTAAATGTTGTTCCTATTTAATACATCAAAAACGAAAATGCAAATAATTTTAAAACTGATTCCCACAGTCGAAACAAATACAGATACACTTTTGATTCAATTAGTGAAATGTTATGTTTATGATTCATTTTAAAATTTTCAATCCAAAAAACTAACAAAACTTTAAATATAAATAGCTTGAAGCAAAGTAAAACGAAACGATATAAGGTTCTAATTCTGATTCAGATAGGCAAGGCTTTCATCATTGTCCTGACAGGAGGGGAGTCCTTTCCATAATATTTATCCATATTTTTTTGTTAGAACTTGCACTTTTCAATATCTTCACCCTTCCATAAACTTACATAAACTTCTGTTAAAAAAGGGGGTCTGTCTCGCTTCTGCTTGTTGTAGTGTTCCCTTACAGCACGCGTTTCAATTGCAGCGTTGCCATGTATGCGGAAACTTTTTCCTTAGACGCGTTATTCATCATAACCCATCTAAGCGCGGTTTCTTATACCGATGTACGGGGTTTTGCGGCCTCGAGTATCAACATCAGAATAACATGCGTTGATTGTAGTACTTAAAGAAATGTATGGAAATAAGATGCGGCTATCGGGAGAATAAGCAGCATTGCGATAACTAGCTTTCTAATGTTTGGTTACGCATCTCTTTTACTCTGTCTCCTTTGTCTCTTGAAGAAGTCTCCGTAAAATATACGAGGTGTGATCAAAAAACAACCGTTATTATCAATTTTTCAAAAAGTATTTATTTATTCATCAATAACTATATTGTCCCCTTCAAAGTAATCCCCCTCAGATATAATATACTTATGCCAGCGTTTTTTTTTTTTCAACCCTCGAAATACTTCTGAAACGCGCTTTTTGGTATTGCCAACAGCTCCTGTTTCGATTTTTCTTCTATCTCCTCAATTGTAGCAAAACGCTTTCCTTTCATTGGTGTCTTCAGTTTGGGGAAGAGGAAAAAGTCAGCGGCGACCAAGTCCGGTGAATACGGGGGTTGAGGCATGACTGCGGTTTTGTTTTTGGCCAAAAACTCACGCACAAGCATCGATGTGTGAGTTGGTGCGTTATCATGATGCAAAATCCATGGTCGGTTTTTCCACAATTCTGTGCGTTTCTGACGAATTGCTTCGCGAAAACGGCGCATAACTTCAAGGTAGTATTCCTTATTGACCGTACGACCTTGTGGCAAGAATTCATGATGATTCATGATGCACCACGCCATTGTAATCGAAGAAAACAGTGAGCAAAACCTTTACATTTGACCGAATTTGACGTGCTTTTTTCGGTTTTGGCTTTTTTGGACGATTCCATTAGGATGATTGGACTTTGGTTTCAATGTCATAGCCATACACCCATAATTCGTCACCAGTTATGACCTTTTCAAGGAAATCTGGATCGTCGTTGACGATGTTCAACAACTCCTGAGCGATGTCTATGCCACGTTGTTTTTGCTCAAAATTTAGCAATTTTGAAACATTCTCCGCTGCCGCACTTTCATGCCTAAAACATCCGTAAAAATTGCTTGGCATGAGCCGAACCATATGCTAACATCATCAGCAACCTCTCTAATAGTGATTCGACGATTATCCAAAATCATTTTATTCACTGCTTCAATGTTTTCGTCGGTTGTTGTCGTGCTCGGGCGACCAGGACGAGCATCGCCATTGACATCTTCTCGACCTTCCTTAAACCGGTTATACCCCAATAGAACTTGTGTTAATATTCATAGTAGACTCGCCAAATGTCCTTGCACATTTAATTTCATTTTTTACACAAAACTTAATACAATTTCTTTGATCCATTTTTTCGAATAGTAAAAAATCGAAGAGCACACCAAAACATGACTAACCTTTTTATCTGTCAAAAACAAACTGACAATCCAAAATGGCTGATATTGTCAACATAACAGACATGTCTACCAACATTACAGAAAAAAAATGTGAAAATCGAACATACGTAACTCACGAAATTTGAAAATATTGGTTATTTTTTGATCACACCTTGTATGGGAAGCATCGTCTTTGTCGTCTGTACAGGGACATACCAGGCAACTGCAGAGCGCACAAACTAGCAAGACTAGCGACAACCTTACAGACTCCAGCCGAGTTGGAGTCAGGGAGCATGTCTTTGGCCACTTGCAAAGCTCTAACTGCTAGATAGAGTATATTTAGTTGCAAATGGTAGGTGGGAGTCTGTCCGAGGCTGTAATCAATCCAGACAACTGTGGCCTCGCTTAGATCTGAAGCGTTCACACACACTGCTGTTGCTATCAAAACCCGACGTCTCATTACTACTTGTATCCGTCATGACGGACCACAGTCAGATTGAAGGTTGCGACTAGTGACTTCTGCAGGAACTGTAGGGAGAAAGACTCTGCGACTGCCCCGACCTGGCGAACAGGCGGGGATCACCACTGGGCTCTTATTTTTTTAGGGACCTAAGATATCTGGACGATATGAATATTGTCCGACTTACGAGCTTCTTGAGGCGCTCAGGATGGTTCAACGAGAGAAACTAGGGACATCCATATCTGTAGTTTCCGTGGTATCATAATGGACTATGTAGTCTAAGTGAGTCTGTCTATTCAGACTGCCAACCTAACCTAATCATCGTCTTCACATGAATCATGAGCTAAACGCCAACATCGGCTGGGTCAAGCGGAACAAAATGCAGCGATAGTGCTGCGGATGAACAACAATGTTCCTACATGAATAGTTCTCAATATTGGATGGGAAGCCTCGAAGTGACCGACCAACATTTTATTGGAAAGAACAGGTTTTTGAAACCACTTCAAAACTTGATGTGGTGAAGCTTAATATAAATTTATATTGTACTCTCTATTATCGTTTGTCATTTGGCCTTAAAATTGGTTTCTTACACAAAAGTTTAGATTTACCATTTAAAAAGAAGCAATAGTTATTATAGTTACATTTATTTCGGATGCAACAGCAAAAATCTTCAATCCCCGCAACAGTTTGTATTTATTTCTGACAAACTTGTAGCGACCGAATTTAGCAAAATTTTTGTTTTTCGCAATTAGAAAGTAATGCTGGCAACACCCTGGATATAAAAATATACAAATTTCTCTATTACTTCAGTGGGTTCATTCATTAAATATATAAAGCTACCTATTTAGTGGTTTCAAAACCGCCGGTCTGGCAAGGCTGTCAGCTGTTAAATACCTGTCATCTGAAGTGTTGTTTATTTGGTGGAAGATTTGCCATTTACGAATATGAATCGTTTAAGGAATGAAAAACGCATAAAAATAGTTAAAACTTACTACAAAAGTGGTGATTAAAACGTGGGCTTTCAATCAAACATGAGCCTCATTTCTCACTCAATGGTTACGTCAACAAGCAAAGTTGCCACATATGGGGCTCGGACAACCATAGAGTGATTTTGGAAAAGCCATTGCATTCGTAAAAAGTGAATGTTTGGTGCACATTGTGGTCTGGAGATGTCAGTGGGTCGTATTTTTTCGAAAATGACGCAGGAACAGCCTCAAAAGGATCCACTACTGCAACCAATCCAGAGACGATCATTTAAATGACTTTGTATTTCGCACATAATGGGAAGATCCAAGCATTATAATGAAATAAAAATTTCATCGAAAACATAGCTTCATGTGTGTTTTATTTTACTGTACTTTTGAAACCGAAAAATGGATAACTTCTTATTAATATTTTAAAATATGTGCAAATTTATTTGTACCGTATTGCACATAATGCAGTTATGTTACCACGCTTATCACACCTCCCTTTTGTTATTGCAAATAATATATGAATTTCGTAAATTTACACTTGAATGAATTGCATGCAAGTAGACCTGTGTAGGTGGAAGAGATCGACGATAATCAATACTAATCGAATTGAAAATAATGTTATTCATTTTATTAAAAAAAAAGCATGACGATTCAATTAGATTTTATGGCCCAATCCAGTCGAGTACCACCGTAACACCGCAAAAATATCGATGCAACTGAATTTCTTGACGATTGTGATTCACTTTTCTTTGAGTTCAAACAACAACAACAACAGCAGCAGACAAAAATTTGAAACAAACAAGTTAGGTAAAGTTTAAAATTCCTTATACATATGAAGTTTTGTGAAATGAGATCTAAAACATTGGTAAGACCGAAGCAAAAAGGCCGTCATCTTCATCATCACCGTCGCCGCCGTCATCAACTTGGGTGTGGTGATTCCAACTGGCCTCTATTGTTCGAGAATACTCCATGCAAATGCAATATAACCATTTGACTGCATTAAGAAGGTTCATTGTGCCTAAAAACTCACGCTTTTCCCCTGTCCTCTTTAGACTGCCGACCGATTTAAGTTGACTCATTGAGGTGAATGTCTGCCTGCAAATTGGTTGGTTTCTTATTGATTTTTTCCGTTTTCATTTTCATTGTTCAGTTTTTGACAGTTGGCGGTAAATGTCTAAATTTATGCAACCATTCGCCATGAGCATAAAAGGAATTAAGTTGGAAGAAGACAATATTATAAACGAGGTAGGAATGGGCTACAAGTATACTCGTATATTATTGCGTCCCTTTAAGTTTATGGAAATGAGATACGAATATTGAGAATTCTTTGAATTTTTTTTTTTATCTCAATCGAAATGGAGCATACATTTAATTAAATTCGATGTGGAAATATTCGTTGAATTCCGCATGTGTTGCCTTAAAATGGAAACTTAAACGTTGAGGTGAATATTTAGAAATTATGTAGGAGCAGCAGAATGGTAGCGATAAATTTCAAGATCAAAATCGAAAATTTCAAGAGAAAAATTATGCAGCTGTAGTTTTCACAGTAAATAGATACAATTTCCGACAGGCCATTGACAAGGAGAATATAATATTTTTACTCCACAACATTACTTGACAAAACATACTACTCTACCTCGCAATGTTATTCGATTTATGGGGCTTCGTAAGAAACATAAAAGGAAACAGCAGGGCACCTTTAACTTCAAGCAATATAATTTCTATGATCAGATTTTGAAGCAATTTTATTGATAAAAATAATAAATGCTAACAGAAATAAGAAATAATCGAACATCATTGAAGATGTAAGAGTGCAATAAGAAAATTCCCATTTGTAGTATGCGAATGTAATTTCTCTAAGTGTATATTCTAGAAATATCATCAAAACCACTTCCAGAACATTCAAGTATGATATATGTAGTGTCTTTCCCTCTTTATCTTTAAATAGGACTTCTCTAGAATTACGTTTACGACAGTAAGTTATGTTTGTCCCTCTCACTCCCGTTATAAAGTCTATTGTTGTCTCCTTTTCACTTGTTATGTAAATAAGAACATTCTAGTATTAATTCTATGATAAACAACACTATTCTGTAAATATGTTTGTCTTTGTTGCACCCATTAGGTAAATATGTGTTTCTCTCTGATATATCGTACCATTTTCTAGAATAAGTCCTTTTAGTATAAATAGAGCCATTTTGTACATTTTAATGAATTAATAAAGTTGACATTGATGTGGAAATATGTTCTACGATTCCAAACATTATAGTAAATTGTCACAATAAGTTGAGTACAGGCGAAGATAAAGCGGAAGCACTAGGAAACGCATTAGCCAACGCTCACGAGCTTATCCTAACCTGCACTCATTCAAATGGTAGCAACGTAAACAATGTTGCACTACATCTAAAAATTGAGGATTTATGGATCAATAAACGGGGCTGTATTTATCACCACAACTGAAATGTCTACCAAAATTAATTCAGATCTAAATTAAGGTCTTCAAAAGCTGCAGGATTCGATGGCGTTTCAAACTCAATTTTGAAAATTATTCCCATAAAAACAATAAAATTGTTGACCACAATATTCAACAGCTGTATACGTCTAAATTAATTTCCAACGATATTTACGAGGTGTGTTCAAGACATAAGGTAAATTTTCATAAAATTGTTAGTGACCATGATTTGATAAATTAAAAGTTTAACCGAAACGAAAGAAAACTTAAAAAAATGTACAAAGAGAATTGTTGTCTTAAAATAAAATCGGTCAAATTAAAGTTTGACCGAATTAATGTAAATTTTAGTCTTATTTAAGAACTCCAAAAATAATGTTCAACTAAGATACGAGGTGTGTTCAAAAAAAAAGAGGAATTTTCCAATTTCGCGGGCTACGTACGTATATTCGACTTTCGATTATTATTTTTTTTATGTTGGTGCACTCGTCTCAAAGACATGTTGACAGTTTTATACATATAGCATATTTAGTTTGTTTGTGAGAGGCATAAATAAGACAAGTACTTTGCGTGTTCGGCGATTCAGTTTTTATCTCCTAAATTGTCGCAAAACTCCGTCCTTTCATGGGTCTCTTCAATCTTGGGAACAGAAAAAAGTCGCAGGGGGGGCAAATCTGGTGAAGACGGTGGCTGAGACATGAAAACGGTGTTGTTTTTGGCCAAATAATCTCTCACAAGCAAAGATGAGTGAGCAGGTGCATTATCATGATGCAAAAGCCATGAATTTCTTTCCACAGTTCCGGGCGGTTTTTTCGTATTATTTATTATTTATTATTTATTATATATTATTTATTATTATTTACCGTACGACCTTGTGATAAGAATACCTGATGCACTACGTCCTGGTAGTCGAAGAAAACAGTGACCAAAACCTTGGCATTTGATCGAACTTGGCGTGCTTTTTTTGGTCTTGGCTCTCCTGGACTCTTCCATTGAGACGATTGGGCTTTGGTTTCGGTTGACCGAACTTGGCGTGCTTTTTTGATCTCCTGGACTGTTCCATTGGGACGATTGAGTTTTGGTTTCCCATGATTCGTCACCAGTTATGACCCATTTAAGCAAATTTGGATCATCGTTGACATCATTTAACAATTCCTGAGCGATGCTCATGTAACGTTGTTTTTGGTCAAAATTCAGCAATTTTGGAACGAACTTCGCTGCCACACGCTTCATGCCCAAAATTTCCGAGAAGATTGCACAGCATGAGTCAACCGATATGCCGATGTGCTGGGGCGTCCAGAGCGAGCGTCGTCATTCACATCTTCTCGACCTTTTGTGAAAAGCTTGTACCACTTGTAAACATTTTTTTTCTCAGAGAACTCCCACCGTATGCCACTGTCAACATTTCAAGTGTTTTTGAGCACTTAATTCCATTTTTTACACAAAATTTGATGCAATTTCTTTGATCCATTTTTTTCGATGGCAGAAAATCGTCGAACACGCAAAACACTTGCTTTATTTATGCCTCTCATGAAGAAAGTAAACATTCTATATGGATAAATCCGTCAACATATCTTCGAGACGAGTGTACCAACATACAAAAATAACCGAAAGTTGAATGTACGTAGCCCGCGAAATTTGAAAATTCACCATTTTTTGAGCACACCTCGTAGTAGCCAATGTCGGACACTGAAAAATATTTGGCAAATAAAAAACGGCTAAAACTTATTTGTACCCCCAATAACAAAATTCATTATTATAACAAGCACAGGAATGAATAAAACGAGACTTGAATAGAATAATCGTCCTATGAAACAATTATTCCACATCTTCAGCTCACAAGGATATTAACTGGTGCAAAGTCTTCCAAGTCGTTGAGGATAAAAAGTTTATTTAAATAGCAAATATGAAAATTCCAAGCTTACCCAGCGGTTAAACTTTCACAGTTGTTCATGGGCTTACCTGTAAATAAAAAATAAATAAAAAACAAAATAAGATAACATTTTGAGAAAACAATTTTTACAGTTTTAAAGTTTCAATAAGGAGATTCTGTAGAAATAATATAAAAAGCCTCAGAACCGCCAAATACTCAGACAGAATGAATTAAAATAAATTAATTTGCTTTTATGATTTTTAAAAAAATGAAAACATGTAAATTAAACGTTGATAATCACCATTCACAAAAAAGATCTCACCAAATATACGAAGTAAACTCAACCATATCAATTACAAGCCTTAATATTCGAACATCATAATCCAAATGATAACAGACATGGCTAACTACTTACATGACAGAATGTCTGCCAATTCACCATACAGAATGATTAATTCATTTAGGTAATGAAATAATTCAACTGGTTTTTCATATACTGGTATGTGTTACAGGTTATCACAATTGAAATAATAAAAGTAATTATAATTATTCATATACTTAATGTAATTGTTTTCACAATAATCCAAAACTTTATATAGCATGAATCATAAATTTTTTGTACACATTGTACACACAAATTGACTAAATCGCAATTAATGTTGTGCAGAAAATACAAAATTGCTATGCTTATTTTGTGTGTCAAGATAGGCACAAATATCGTATAAAAATCAAGACATGAACATCAAGCCAGAAATTTCCAGCAGTATCCAAAGGCAGCACCAGCACAGTGCTGATTTTTTGTAAAATTAGTACTGTATGAGTAATACAGGGTGTCCGTCGGGAAGGTATACTACTTTGTTTGTTTATAATTTTTGATTAAATTAAATAAAATGGATCTTATATTGATAAACGTTTCATTTAATTTCGGCAATTATGTATGGAATACAATATCAGATAAATGTCCGTCTTTGTTAGCCTCACAATTGCGAGCTCTTTTGAGCACATTTTTCATTACATTCTTACACATTTCACGCTGTATTTCATTAATTTCATCATGAATATTTTGTTTGAGTTGCTCAAGCGTTTCTGGTTTGTTTGCATAAACCTTGCTTTTCAGATATCCTCCACAAAAGTCCGGAGCAGTCAAATCAGGCGACCGTGAAGGCCAATCAACACACCATTTCTTGAAATAACTTGTTGTGGAAAGAGGTCTCGCAGTAATTCCATTGTAATCCTGGCTGTATGCGATCTGGCACCGTCTTGTTTATACTACATGTTAATGAAGCCCAAAGCACGCAGTTGTGGCGTTAAAAAGTTTTCAATCATATCACGATATCGCTCCCCATTAACAGTTACCGTTAAGCCGTTTTCAGTTTCAAAGAAGTAAAGTCCAATGATTCCTCCCGACTAAATTGCACATGAGACTGACGCTTTTAATGGATGCAAAGGTGACGGTGACTAATGAATAATTTGAGGGGTTTTCATTGCCCTGAACCGACTATTCTGTTTATTCACATATCATTTTAAATGAAAATGTGCCCCGTCACTCATTATGATTTTTTCATGAAAATCGAGGTCGTCATGAGCGACCTGTAACATTCTAAATGGTCTTGTGGAAGAAGCTCTTGTGTCAACTGAATCTTAAATGGAAACAAATTTTGCAATCTTTGTGCAAAATTGTGGCCACAGCTGTTCTTTGAAGACCAAGCTCTTGAACACGGTGTCGAATTGAGGTTGATGGATTGTTTTGAACACTTTCTTGAGCAGCAGTAATGTTTTCAGCTGATCTAGTAGTATGTTGTGGTCCATGCTTGGTCCTATCAGCTACAGACCCTCTTTCTTCGAAGTTACTCACTAAACGATAAATAGTGCGTCTTGTTGGCACGTTGTTTCTCCCAAAAATTTCACGTAACTTTTTCATCGTCACAGTAATCGATGATTGATTTTGATAAAATGTTTTAACGATTAAAACACTTCGGTTTATCGAATATTTTTCCATAATAAATTTGCCACGTCTCGTACTTCACGACTGCCAAATATGAACTGTCAAGATGCCAAAATGGCGACACAACAAAGTAGTATACCTTCCCGACGGACACCCTGTATAAAAACGTTGCTTTATTTAGTTGCTCATCTTAAGCGTTATCAAAATACTCTCAATAATTTTGCAAAACAAAAAAAGTCGAGGCATTGAGGAATAATTTTAATTCTATCCGAATCAAAACTTGCCCACAATTTTAATTTCGATTCCAACAACCGAAACTTTTCAAACAGGTAAATTAATTTTAATTCAGCCTATGAAAAGTATAGCGAAAGATTTACGCTAATAGGAATATAATCGAAATACACATATTCGATTTTGTGGTGGAAGGAATTTAGATTGAAAAATATCAAATAACTTACAAAACATTTAACTTATTGTGAATTTTTCAGATATCGTAAATTCGGAAAATAAATTACAATATTTGAAGCATTTTACGTTTTGCATTTTTGTTTCAGCTGTTTTTCTTTGGATTGATTTGGAAACGCCCTAATTTGTAAACTATGATAGTTTGGACCCACTTGAAAAATATTAAATAACATACAAAACATTTAACTTATTGTGAATTTTTCAGATATCGTAAATTCGGAAAATAAATTACGATATTTGTAGCATTTTACCCCTTGCGATTATTTGTTTTTTCCAGCTGTTTTTCGTCAAGTTTCAGTCTAGATTCAAGTTGAGAAACGAAATAACATAAAACTGTGATTTCATTTCGGGTTCCAGAATCAAAATATCAATTTACACTACGTTATGATAAGAAAACCCCATTAAAGTGGATCTGAAGTTTCGTTTCAGTTAAGAAAAAGGTAAAGGTATACAAATAATTCTGTAAAATTATTAATATTGAAAGAATAAAAAACAAAAAATGAAATGTTTGGAACATGAATCAGAAACATATTTGTTGAGCACAATTAATCCCATTCACTGAATTATATGAATTACAACGAATTTTATATGAATTATATAGAATTATATTGAATCAAATTGAATTATGTTGAATTAAATTGAATTAAACAGAATTATATTGACTTATATTGAATCAATTATATTGAATTGCATTGACTCAAACTGATTTATATTGAATTATATTCGATCAAATTGAGTTGTATTGAATTACATTGAATCAAATTGAATTATATTGAATTGCATTGAATTAAATTTAATTGTATCGAATTGCATTGAAGCAAACTGAATTATATTAAATCAAATTGAGTTGTATTGAATTACATTG
>JAHXMU010000156.1:94256-122083 GCA_019455685.1 Philornis downsi
AATCAAATTGAGTTGTATTGAATTACATTGAATCAAATTGAGTTATATTGAATTACATTGAATCAAATTAAATTATGTTGAATTGCATTGAATCAAACTGAATTATATTGAATCAAACTGATTTGTATTGAATTATATCGCATCAAGTTGAATTAATAACAAAAAGTGAAATGTTTGGAATATGAATCAGAAACACACCTGTTGAACATAGTTAAACCCCTTCACTGAATTATATGAATTCCAATAAATTCTCTAGGAACTATACTGAACTATATTGAATCAAATTGAATTATGTTGAATTAAATGGAATTATATTGTATCAAAATAAATTATATGGAATTGCATTGAATCAACTGAATTATATTGAATCAAATTGATTTGTATTGAATTATATTCAATCAAATTGAATTATATTGAATTACACCGAATTAAATTGAATTATATTGAATTACATTGAATCAAATTAAATTATATTGAATTGCATTGAATCAAACTGAATTATGTTGAACCAAATTGAGTTTTATTAAATTATATCAAATTGAATTATATTGAGTTACATTGAATCAAATTTAATTGTCTGGAATTGCAATGAATCAAACTGAATTATATGGAATCAAACTAATTTATATTGAATGGCTATGAAATAAACTGAATTACATTCAATTACACAGAATTACGAATTACGAATTACAATTTGTAGATATTTCCCACAAATTCTAAAAATAAACTATTTATTTGTTAGTATAAAGGCTACCTCAACCCCCATTTTGAAACAACCAGTTGACAATACAGCAGAACACGGGGGTCTCATGGTTGAAATCAGTAATAACGTCGCTCCGCTAGCCGACAAGCGAAACACTTCGCCATCGTACCACTATTCTAAAATAAATACCTTTAATATAAGTTAACCAATCTTTTGCTTTTCATCTCCACATGAAACCCCCCGTAAGTATTCCAATCCCCCAACGAAACTGAGTTCTTCCCAAAATCCTCCAATTTTTTTGTGACCTAAGTTCACACTATCAATCTTCAGGTTGCAAAATCTGTCAGATTTACATTTTACATAACTCTTAATGTATTTTTATAAAAATTTACAATATCAAAATGGAAATTAAACTAAATTACTGCTATCAGAATAATTTGTCTAAGATTGTTAAATTTAGTAGTGATCAAATCACAACTAATTTCAAATTATTTTCGTGACTTTTAGTTGTTAGTTTGCTAAACGCACATATTTCTGTAATTTTTCAAGAAATGTTCCACTTAATCGGACATTCGATAATCGCAATTTGAAAAAATCGCCATATGATTTGAAGCCAATAAACGGCGTTACTTTTGTACAGACTACAGTACCGCACCAGTAATGGGCCGTTGGTATTTCCCCCCCCTCACAAAGGACACCGACCTTATACAAAAATGAATTGTTCCTTACATATTTTGACAGTTTGGGTGGCGAAATGAGATTTCATTTCATTCCGATGTTTTATTTTATCTCCAGTTTGGACTTAGCAAATTTTACAACTGTTGAACATTCTTACTGAGTATATATATAGGTATGGGGGAGCGATTACATATTCATGATTAACACACAGATGAGTGTACTTAATTACACACACAGACTCTTGTTTATATTATGTGCATGCATTTAACTCAGTCATAATGTATTTACATTATCATATGCGCCTATGAGGACGAATAGCATATGGTTGGTCTGGTCTGGCAGTCGGTCTGCCGGTACAGAATGCAACATATTAATTTCATTTTCCACTTGTCTGCTCTTTATTATGTTGTTGTCATTTCATTGTGGTTTTAAATGCTCTTTTTGTAATTTTATTTATACTGTTAAGAAAATAATAATGCAAAGATTTGTTTATGCATGGATATTAACACTCATATGTGGTTTGTCCACATTCGAACGAATGCACAAATGTTCACAGAAGAATGTGCATTGTCAACATATCCTAAAGTTTACTTATTGCAAAAATTATTAAGCTGCTGCACTCTGATTTATGCTGTGGGGCATCAAGTATACAGAGAAAGATAGGGTTAGGGTTCAAAGTTATGCTGAGAATTGTGGTACTTCCTGCTTCCGTTGTTTTATAAGAATGCGAAATACTTATTTAGACAATGTCTTCAATGTCGTGCAGAAATAATTGATTTGTTTTTACTGCAGGTTATATTTCGCATTCTAATTAAATAACGGAAACAGTACTTCCTTTCCAATTCTCGGCACAACTTTGAACCCTAACCCTATCTTTATATGTTTGATGCTCCACAGCATAAATCACAGTACAGCAGCTTAGAATAGGTACATATACCGACCCGATTCAATATTTTTCTTTTTTATAACTTGTTGTCATTTTGAAAGTAATTCCATTATGCCTCTCTTATTGAAATCTTCGTCCTTATTGGCAAAAATACCTGAGCAGTTGATTTTCACAAACCTTTGTTGAGATGAATTTCTCTCCAACAAAATTATTCGCCATACATGGATTGTAATCACTTGGCCCCAGGTCCAGACTAAGTACAAGGTGCTTGCATATGAACCTTCTAACCA
Organism: Philornis downsi; assembly: GCA_019455685.1. NCBI lineage: Eukaryota > Metazoa > Arthropoda > Insecta > Diptera > Muscidae > Philornis > Philornis downsi. The sequence continues at coordinate 96,814 of JAHXMU010000156.1, forward strand.
AGTTCCCGGATGTTCTGGTGAGTCACAATCCATATACAAGGCGTGATCAAAAAATAACCGTTATTTTCAATCTTTTTCAAAAAGTATTTGTTTATTCATCAATTTCTATTTTATTTCATTTAAGGTAGTCCCCCTCAAGATATACACTTGTGCCAGCGTTTCTTCTAATCCTCGAAACACTTCTGAAACGCGCTTTTTGGTATCGCCAACAGCTCCTGTTTCGATTTTTCTTTTATCTCCTCAATCGTAGCAAAACGCTTTCCTTTCATCGGTGTCTTCAGTTTTGGGAAGAGGAAAAAGTCAGCGGGGGCCAAGTCCGGAGAATACGGTGGTTGAGGCATGACAGCGGTTTTGTTTTAGGCCAAAAACTCACGCACATGCATCGATGTGTGAGCTGGTGCGTTATCACAGTGCAACATCCATGATTGGTTTTTCCACAATTCTGTGCGTTTCTGACGAATTGTTCCGCGCAAACGGCGCATAACTTCAAGATAGTATTCCTTATTGACCGTATGACCTTGTGGCAAGAATTCATGATGCACCACGTCATTGCAATCGAAGAAAACAGTGAGAAAATCCTTCACATTTGACACAACTTGACGTGCTTTTTTCAGTCTTAGCTCTTCTGGACGCTTCCATTGGGATGATTGGGCTTTGACTTCAATGTCATAGCCACACACCCATGATTCGTCACCTGTTATGACCTTTTTGAGGAAATCTGGATCGTCGTTGACGACGTTCAACAACTCCTAAGCGATGTCTATGCCACGTTGTTTTTGTTCAAAATTTAGCAATTTTGGAACATTCTTTGCTGCCGCACGTTTCATGCCTAAAACATTCGTAAAAATTGCTTGGCATGAGCCGAACGATATGCCAACATCATCAGCAACCTCTCTAATAGTGATTCGACGAATATCCAAAATCAATTTATTCACTGCTTCAATGTTTTCGTCGGTTGTCGAAGAGCACACCGAAACACGACTAAACTTTTTATCTGTCAAAAACAAATTGACAATCCAAAATGGCTGATACTGTCAACATACACAGGGTGGCGCAATAGAACGTGCATATTGCATCATCTTTTTTTACGGGGTAGAAAAGGCGCGGGCGGGGAGGCGCCTACATCGTTGGGTTGGTGGGCTCATGGAGTTTTAGTCGCTATGAATCACTTCGACGGGAAGCGTCGCGCATTTTGCGTGCGCGCGTTTTACGAGAACTCTCGTTCATATATTGCTACTAGGCGACAATATTGTGCTGAACATGGACTACGGCGAATTAGTGAAGCTCCGAGTGCTATTGTAACTAAAATATGGGTAAAGCGTTTTGAAGAGACCGGTTCAACATTTAAACCACAAGCAAATGGTCGCCCAAGAACATCTAGGACCGAAGACAATGTTGAGAGAGTTATGGAGTCAGTACGAGGAAATCCACAAATGTCGACTCGCAAGAGATCGTCTGTCTTACAATTACCGCGACGAAGTTTGCAATGAATTTTAACATTGGATCTTAAACTGCATCCATATAAGCTGCAAATAACACAAGAATTGAAAGAGTCTGACTTCATAGCAAGGCTCGCATTTGCTAATGAAATGCTTAATTGATTTTCCAATTTTGACAATATCCTTTTCTCTGACGAGGCACATTTCCTTATGAATGGTTGCGTAAACCGTCAAAATTGTCGTCACTGGAACAGTGAAAATCCCAAAATCAAACACCAGAAACCATTGCATAGTCCTAAAGTGACAGTATGGGCAGCAATGTCTGGCAGAGGAATAATTGGTCTTTTTTTCTTCGAAAATGCGCGGGGCCAAAACGTCACTGTTAATACGGAACGCTATGTTGAGATGTTGGACGGATTTTTGGATCCAGAAATTGAAAGTTCAAGAATAGTGAATTCCAGAACTTGGTTCCAACAAGATGGAGCTACATGTCACACATCAAATGGCTCCATGGCGGTGGTGAAGCAAATGTTCCCTGGCAGACTGATTTCGAAAAGAGGTGATATCCCATGGCCCCCACGTAGTCCAGACTTGACGCCTCTTGACTTTTTTTGTGGTGATACCTCAAACACAAAGTCTACAGTAATAATCCAAGAAACATCGTTCAGCTCAAGGAGAATATTCGTGGTGAAATGGCAGCCATTACACCAGTATTACCGAAGAAAGTTTTCAATAATTTTCGTTTGCGGTTAGAGGAGTGCCGTCGTAGAGAGGGTCACCATTTAGATGATGTTATTTTTAAAAAATAAACTCCATTTATTACTCTACAATGCCTTAGATTTATTTTAACCATACCTTTTGTATTTATTTTTTAATATATTTTTTAAATATGCACGTTCTATTGCGCCACCCTGTATAACAGACATGTGTACCAACATAACAGAAAACAAAATGCGAAAATCGAACAAAAGTAATTCACGAAATTTGAAAATAACGGTTATTTTTTGATCGCACCTCGTAATTACCCTTCTCTCAGAACAGACGTCGCTTTTGATATCATCCAGCACGATGGTGAATAGTTCAGGGCATAAAGGACATCCTTGCTTTACTCCAGCGTATAATATGATCGACTGATGCTCCCGATGTGATGAACTGAGAGTTCTGCATTCATTTACATAGCTTTAATGATTCTCGTTATTTTCTAGGTTACTCCTTTTCTTCTCAATGCTTTCCGTATGGCTTTCTTGAAATCTACGAACAGTAGCTACTGTAGTTTTAAAGCCATTAAAAGGAGCCAGTTTGTCATATAATAAGTCTGGCGCTTAATTATCGCAACTACTGCTGTTATCGCTGCCATTATGTGTGCTATTTGATTGCGATCATCAAACTAGCATTGTATTTAATCATTTTTACTAGATTAATAAGTAAATCAGAATTTATAAACGCTCGTAGGTCACAGAATCCTGTATTTAACATCGCTGCGAAGATTTCCCAACAATTTATAATTAAACTAATAAACTTTCAATTCCAAAGAGTGTTGGCTATATATTGACTGGCGGAATTAAAAGAAAGCAGCTGACTTTTCTAACTTTAACACTTAAGGTATTTCCGAATTTGATGAAAAATATTAACATTAACGGGTATAAAAGGTGTTTGTGTTCATTTTTGGACATTTTCCAAAAACATTTTGTGGGGTTTTCTCTGAAAAGTTCACATTTGCATTTGTATTTTGAAAATGTTTTTAGGTCTTCCACATAAAAGTTCACTACTCATGGTTGACCACGAAATGTAGGCTTTGCAAAATTTTAAGCTATATTTGGCAAAATTTTTGTGAAACATAAAAACGCTAAGTTTTGAAAACAATTATAAAACTTTGATAGTTATAAATCTTTCTTGTATAAAGCGCAAGCCTGAAGAATAAGCCCTATGGTGGCTCCTAATCTGACGAGGTTTCGTAATCTTTTTTAAAAGTTACTCTTTAAGAGCTCATAAAAGTCCCATTTTTCGTCCTCTAAGAAATTGCAGTGTGAGTAGAAATATGTCCAAAACTAGCCGACGTGACGTATAGATGGTAGTATAAAACAAATTATTTGGGTAAAAAGTGGCAACCTTATAAAATACTCGTATATGCTTTAAGTTTTCAGTAAAAACAGTAAACGATCCCAGTGAATTTGTAAACATGCAAAAAAAAATTAGTCACCGTTATGTAATTCAACATTACCTTTTTTAAAGGTCTCAGTCCAACTATTATTGAAGCCGAGCTAGATTTTACTCTGGAGGAGTCTGTTGCTTCATTTACGACAGTAAAATATCGGATAGCAGAGTTTAAACCAGACACGGTATTAGATGATCGTCGACTGAAAGTTCATGAGCTGACTGGAATGATCGACATTTGAAAAAGTACTACTAACGAATATTTGAAGATGAGAAATCTGTACGCAAGATGGGTGCCGCGCTTGCTTTTAATAGAGCAAACAAAGCGTCGGGAAGATGCTTCAGTAGAGTGTTTGGACTGAGACAAAGAAGCAGTGGACTGGAATGGGAGAATCGTGTCCAAAAATAGCGAAGACGGTTCCATCTGTATAGGTAGACAAGGTCATGGCGTCTGTTTTTTGGGTTGGGCATTATTTTTAATTAAATATTATTATCTTCAGAAAAGAAAAACCATCAACGGCGAATATTATGGTAATTTTTTGCAGCGTTTAAGTGATTAAATTATGGAAAAAAGGCCGCATTTAGCGAAAAATAAAGTGTTGTTTCATCAAGACAATGCCCTTGTTCACACATCCACTATTGAGATGGCAAAAATTAATTAATTAAAGTTCGAATTGCTTCGTCAGGAGCCATATTCGCCACATTTATCTCCCTCGGATTATTTTCTATTTTCAAACTTGAAAAAAATAGCCCCGAGGTGAAAGGTTTGCCAACAACGAACAGGTGGAGATTGCGGTTGATGGCCATTTTAGGGAGTTTGACAATTCTTACTACAAACAGGGCAAAGAAGCTATTGAATATCACTGGAAAAGTAAGATTATGTTGAAAAATAAAAAAAAAATCCCCAACTTTTTTATGTCTTCTTTTTTTGATCGGTTGGTTTTAGTTTGCCCAGAAAATTTGCATTGTTTTAAATATTTAAATTAAGTGTGTTTCGACATTGTCTAAAAATTGCATAATTATACTCTCCCTAGAACCTGGTACAATGCTGGCTTTACACTGTGAAATTCTATATAAAAAGTTGTGAAATTTTAACATAAATTTGTTCATCAACGCCAAACTGAAATCGGAACAGATTACATTTTTACATCAACACATATTCTTAATTCGTTTGTAATCTTATGAAATGAAATAGTAATAAAAAAGATAACATTTTATAGCGTTGCAAAAACATTATCGAACACATTATGACGTAAATACATAAATTGATCCGATTTCAGTGTTGGAAACAAAAGCAAGAAAAGCTAAGCTTTAGGTAATGACGCTAAATTTTTCCACAAGGAAAAAGAACGCAGTACTGTCTTGCGAAAAGAACAAAGCACTTAACTTAAGACTGACGACTTTCTTTTTTAAATTCGAAAATTTTCATCGAATGATATCGGGTATAATTATATTGAAATAGTAAAATAGCATCTTTTTTGTGTTTATTTTTTTCTGAATTAAAAAATGCTACATTTTCAGCATTTGCAAATTGTTGCACCATTAGATCACTTTCCTTGGTTGTTTAAAGTTAGCAGTTTTTAAAAATATCATATATTGCTTTACGACCACTCCCAGAAGTCTTTCGTTTAACAAAATTTATTTTTTAAGGTGTTAAATGAATCAGTTAATCAGTTCAATTCATTAATTATTTCAAACTTTTTATTTTGATCCATAATTTTCCTTCATTTACATGCATGCAACTAATGTATGGTTTAAAGAGTATAAAACCACAGGAGAGGTATCTTTACACTCGCAAAAGAATTCAAAGAATACGCTCAAATAACTTTAAGTTTTCCGTAATGATTGAAAGATATTAGAGGATCACGCTGGTTCCGAACAGGCATCTTTTACGACAAATACAATTTATTGATGGAGGAGATGAAGGTCTCTACAACAATTTTATCATCAACTGTGGTTCAAAAAATACACAAATTTTGCTATCGCGACTAATAATCTGAAGCGTTACACTACAACCTGCCACCATTTTCGTTCAGTAACGTACTCACTCTAATGGTATTAAGCTAATAATTGGGAATATAAATAATTCAATTGAATGCCGAATTTTGTTTGCAGGACACGGCGTTATAGCAAATTTTAATATTCTTCGCATGTTGTTTTTCTGTCCAAAATATTAAAGGGGAACAAAAAGAAATTGTCGTTAAATTAAATTTGCTTTCCCCTTTTTTATAGCTGATGGGCATTGCTATTGCATTTCGTTTTCAATTTCCCATCATGGAATATCATACATTTTTTTTATTTAGTTTATTAAGCAAACTGTTTTGTTGTGCATTTTAAATTAAATTAAAATTTATGTGGTCACCTTAGCTTTATAAATTGCTTATTGTATTTTGTTATGTTCATGGGAGGTTCTTATCAATTGAAAAGATAATAGCATACAGTGAGAGAAAAATTGGTAGTGACCATCATTTGATGAATTAAAAATTTAATCCAGACAAAAGACAACTTAAAAATGTACAAAGAGAATTGTTGCCTTAAAATAAAATCAGTCAAAGTAAGGTTTGATCGAATTGATGTAAATTTTAGTCTTATTAAAGAACTCCAAAAATGATGTTCAACTAAGATATTTCAACAAAATACTAATTTTTGTTAAAAACCAGAAAACGCTTAACTTTTTTTTCAACTGAAATGAAAATGTTTTAGTTTCAATCTTGTTAACTTTTTAAAAGAAAAAACGATATCACAAAGATGTGGTGAGGTGAAAACACCATTGCCTTAATGCAGAAAGGCCTTATAACTGGTTATACATTTGATAGTTACAAAACCGCCGGTCTGGCAAGGCTGTCAGCTGTTAAATACCTGTCATCTGAAGTGTTATTTACTTAGTGAAACTTACTACCGGCGATTTACTTTAGGAAAAGTTTCCAGAAAACGTAATTTCACATTTTGACGACGTCAATTGCCCTTCAAGATCATGCGATTTGTCGCCGGCAGAATTTTTTAATTTTTTTTTCTTTTGTGGAGTTACATTAAAACCCGTGTTTGCGCGGATATTCCCCAAACGTATCGCCCGAAATGTGCGAAAAATAGTCAAAAACTACCTCAGAAGAATCTACTGCTGCAACCAAAGCGATCACTTAAATAATGTACATAATGACAAAAGTCCAAGTATTAGGATGACATAAAAATTTCATCGAAATCATAGCTATATGTGCATTCTATTTCACTTTACTTTTGAAACTGAAAAATGGTTAATCATAAATCAATTGACAAGAGTTGGGGCTTTTCTGCATCTGTTAACAATCACTTCACATGAATAAATGGTAAAAATTATTCCAGAGAAGGGATAAATCCTTTTCTTGAAAGGTTTTTTCATGCAAACACTTCCAACGAGGGCTGTACGAAGTGTATTCAAAAAATAAGGTGCATTTTAATTTTTCTCAAAAAATATTTATTTATTCATCAATTTCTACTTTATATCCTTCAAAGTAGTCCCCTCAAATATAATACACTTGTGCCAGCGTTTTTTCCAATCCTCGAAGCAGTTCTGATATGCACTTTTTGCTATGTTCTTGAGCTCTATCAGCGATTCGATTTTTATCTCCTCAATCGTCGTAAACCCCCGTCCTTTCATGGGTCTCTTCAATCTTGGGAACAGGAAAAAGTCGCAGAGGCGTTATCATGATGCAAAAGCCATGCATTTTTCCACAATTCCGGGCGTTTTTTTCGTATTGCTTCACGCGCATAACTTCAAGGTAATACTCCTTATTTACCGTACGACCTTGTGGTAAGAACTTCTGATGCACTACGCCATAGTAATCGAAGAAAACAGTGAGCAAAACCTTGACATTCGATCGAACTTGGCGTGCTTTTTTTGGCCTCCTGGACTGTTCCATCGGGACGATTGGGCTTTGGTTTCTATGTCATAACCATACTCGTATGCCCATGATTCGTCAAAAGTTATGACAAATCTGGATCATCGACATTCAACAATTCCTGAGCGATGCTCATGCAACGTTGTTTTTGGTCAAAATTCAGCAATTTTGGAACGAACTTCGCTGCCACACGTTTCATGCCCAAAATTTCCGAAAAGATTGCATGGCATGAGCCAACCGATATGCCGACATAATCAGCAATTTCTCTCATTGTGATTCGACGATTCTCCATAACAATTTTCTTAATTTTTTCAACATTTTCATAGGTCGTTGATGTGCTGGGGTGCCCACAGTGAACGTCGTCATTCACATCTTCTCGGCCTTCTGTGAAAAGCTTGCAACATTTCTTTGACTCAGAGTACTCTCACCGTATGCCACTGTCAACATTTCAAGTGTTTTTGAGCACTTAATTCCATTTTTTACACAAAATTTGATGCAACTTCTTTGATCCATTTTTTTCGATAGCAGAAAATCGCCGAACACGAAAAACGCTTGTCTTATTTATGCCTCTCACAAACAAACTAAACATGCTATATGGATAAAACCGTCAACATATCTTCGAGACGAGTGCATCCACATAAAAAAAAATTAAATTCGAAAGTCGAACGTACGTAGTTCGCGAAATTTGAAAATTCACCTTATTTTTTAAACACACCTCGTAAATTACTGACTAATCATATGTGATATATCGAATAAGCGCGTTTGCCCAGTTAGGATGCCGCCTTATGAAAACATGTAAATTGATGTGGTTGTTCCAGTATCTGTTTTCTATTGATGTACATTGAATAAAGGATAACTGATAAAGTTCTTGGAAAAATATTGCAAAGTTCCCATTTTTTCGAAATAGTTTCTGTATGGACAAGTTTTTTACTTCTGAGCTGATTTTATTCAATTTCGAACTTAATCCGCCTGTAACCAAGAAAGAGTTCTACGCTAAATTGCAGTCTCCCAGTTAAAGCGATCTTCCTCTATTGTCCTTTTTTACAAAATATAATATAACAATTTTGTCGGAAAATCTGTATTATCATACAAGAGAGCTTTTCTTTATACATCTATTTTAAATTATATTGCTTTTAAATATTGACCGCCTAACATAGTCCATTCCTAGGTCCCAATTTTTGCTATTGCAATCGAACATTTTGAGTGATATTTAGCGAATGAATATCACTCAAATAACATTTGCTTGGCGCAAATAATAATTAATTCGAATTCCTCAATCGTGACCGAGTTATTCCTACAAACGTCGACCTGCACGTAGACTTGAAGCTTGAGGAAAATTCATTGATCAAAGTACAATTTTGTACGGCGATGAGGTCTGGCTGGCGGATTTGGACTGAACAACTATCCAAAGAGGTTCAAAACAACGATCTGGCTTAGTTTATGGACTGGTGAAGTCATATTTTTTCCAAAAATAAGGTCAGCCGAAACATCACCGTGAATTGCTCCCGTTTTTTGGAGCCATAATAATGGACTTTATTCCTCAGCTAACTAGCAACGATCTGTAGGGTGGCTTTGAAAACCACGCCAACGATTTTTATTTTAATTTCTTTTAGCGGGATTAGTGGGACGAGGAAAGCAACTTAAGGGATCCCAGTGGTCTAGAATTTTCAAAAAAAAAATCGATATTTTTTTTTATATTTCGTATGTTTGACATGAGTATAGACTTTTAAGAGTATACTGTCAAATTTTTGGAAGAATATACCCAGTATTTTCGATTCTACAGCCGTTTTAGAAGGTAGATTCAGATTCATCACGCGGCGGCATCAATGGGCGCATTGTTCGTCGCGAGGTAGCTGTTCCGGCCCTTGTCGGAAATGTGACTTTTTATTTATATAAGATTATTTCTAGTAAATGTCAATCCTACTTTCAGTTATTGTATCATTGAATTCAGGGCGATATTCTTGTCATTGCAACAGCTATTGAAGTGCAAAGATTGTAATGATGCGGTGACAGTGGAATATCCACTCTCAAAACTTTAAACTCAATTATCTCAAAACTACTTTTTTCGGCCTGGTGTTGTCAAAAAAAAAAAAAAAAAAAAACTATTTAACCGAATCGTCTGAAATTTTAATATGTTGTTCACAACATCAATGGCTATCGCCCGTACTAGAATCATATTATTATTTTAATTATTTCGTATTTTTTTGATTAAAAAACTGAAAAAAAAACGATTTTTAGGGTGTCAAATGCAAAACCGCGCCATTTTGTAATTTTTTTTTATTATTCTAGTACAGGACATAGCTACAGTCATACTGATTAATAATTGTTTTGGTTTTTGTTTGTTTGTTGTTTGTTTGTTTGTTTTAAATAAATAGAATAATCAGAATGGACAGCATCGTCCAGGTCCAAGTTTTCGGGAGGGTCAAGTTCAGTGCCCTTTTTAAAATTATTAAAAAATGAAATATTCCTTTTTTTCATTCTTGTATGTTATTTTACATAAATGAAAAGCCTAAAAAATTTAAATATCGTTTTTCGTTTTTTTATTGTAAAAAAAATTCCTGAAAATACCCTAAATTTTCGAGCTCTGGACCACCGGGACCCCCCAATTCGAAGAACATTTCATTGGTAAACATAGGGCGTATTTAAATCATATTTGGGCAAACATCGATATGAATTACAAGAAATTCCTACTAGCAGAATGAATTGCCATGTAAAACCACATCGCATATATGTAATGGGTGTCCCAACAAGAACGCAAGATTTAAATTTTAAATAAAACACAGAAATTAAAAAAAAAATCGTGAGACTTTATTATATCGTAAAGTAGACAAAATGAGGTTATCTATGGAACAACACATCGGGCAGATGGCCGCCGCGGCTTTGCTGGCAAACACGTGGTCTTTTAATGAAATTTTCAATGACCGTTTTGCATAAATGCTGCGGTATTCCATTAATGCAGCGTCCAATCTCCTCTTTTAAGACTTCAGTCATCGTCGGCTTATACGCGCAAACCATCGACTTCAAAAAACTCCAAAGAAAAAAGTCTAATGGTGTTAAATCGCACGATCTAGGCGGCCAATTCTGGTCTCCAAAACGCGAAATAACACGACCGGGAAATGACTGATGCAGCAATTGAAATGTTTCTCTGGCTGTATGACATGTGGCGCCGTCTTGTTGAAACCACATGCCCTCCACATTCATTTCTTCAATTCTAGGCACGAAAAAACTGGTTATTATTTCACGATACCGAACACCAGTGACTGTCTTGCGTTCTTGTTGTGACACCCTTTATATTAATTAACGTATTTGCTTTTTTATAATCGAAATTTGTTACATAAAGTTTTGAACAGATCATGCTGATGTTTTATATTTCTCCCGTTTTATTTTTACATATAAACACATATTTTTTCTGCGTGTACAAGATAAGAGGGAACTAACAGTCCAAAAAAAAAATGCTAAATTAGTATCAAACGGAACGTCTATCGTGAAACACTTCTGCTATCGCTTTCAATATAGTAACGTTTAAGTGGAAAATAAATACAATCCAATATGAGGGGGTTCGAGTTAACAGAGCAAGAAAATCTCAATTTCAAACTAAGGTCGATTAATATACAATTTAGTTATTGATAATATTAGCATTTCAATTTTGAAAGCCATTACATTCTTGCTACGCAAGTTATACAAAATAAATGTGTCTCTTCCTCTAAACACACGAAAACATATCACAAAGACATTGTTGATGCCACGCGTTATTTATTTATTTGTTTTATTTTATTTATTTATTTATTCGGCTTGTAATTTAAAGCCTTCCGGCCAATTATAAATTAATTCCAATATGCAACAATTCACATCTATTAAATTTAATCTGCTCAATAATACAAAATTTAAAAAAAGAATAATAATATAGTATATAAAAAAATAATAATATATATAATACAATAATAAATATTAAATACAAAATCTATAAAAATATAATATGATTTAAAGATGGTATGATTATTAAAAGCAAAAAAAATATAAAAAAGACTAATTTAGAAGTTAGTCGGTATATAATCTGGAAACATAAGATAATCGGTATGTGATAAAGGCTGCCCACAATTTAATTGGAAACAACATTTTACTGGAAAGTCTGAAAGTGCTGCAGAATGAGCCTCTTGTAAGAATCAGGACATAATTTAGAACATTTTAAATGGCTTGGTAGTAAATTGTAAATTCGTGCTACTCTTACTAACGGGTGTCCCAACAAGAACGCAAGATTTAAATTTTAAATAAAACGCAGAAAAAAAGGCCCAGTGATTCCTCCAGCTCAGAATCCACACCACACAGTGACACGTTGAGGATGCATTTGATTCTCGTGAATCACTCGAGGATTTTCCTCACCCCAAATGCGACAATTCTGCCTATTGACAAAGCCATCAAGATGAAAATGGGCCTCGTTACTGAAGAAGATTTTATCGGCAAAATCAGCATTTTCATGTTGTCTCTATAATATCCATTTAACGAACTCCCTTTGCTGTCCATGGTCAGCTGGCTTCAGTTCCTGAGTCAATTGAACTTTGTATGGATGAAGATGCAAATCTTTCGTGAAAATTCGCTGCATAGTGGATTTGGAGACACCAATTTGCTGAGTTCGGTGTCGAATTGAGGTGGATGTAGTTTGAGGGACATCATTACGTACAGCTGCGACATTTTCGGTCGATCGACCTGGTCGAAGGCGCGTTGTTGTCTTTACATCACTAACAGACCCACAGTTGGCAAATTTATCCATTAATCTCCTTACAGTTGACTCTTTTGGAGCATTATTGTGACCCCCAAATTGATCGCAATTTGCGAACTGTAGCCGCAAACGTTTCACCATTTTGGTAAAACAATTTCACAATGAGAATGCGTTGTTCATTCGTGTTGCGCTCCATTTTTACTAACCTCGTACCTTCTACTAGGCAAACAATAACAATTGTTCAAATGTCAAACAGTGGCACTTCGAATGGCGCTAAATTTAAATCTTGCGTTCTTGTTGGGACACTCTTTATAAAAGTACGACCCATGAGTATGGTTATTTTAGGAATAAGTAGCTGTTTATTACGAATGGAATGTTAAAAATCCAACGAATTAAAAAGAAATTGATTTTAGAAATTTATTGTGGAACAAGTAAAGGTAGACTAGAGCGATTAAAAATATGCTCTAACCGTATAATTCGTTTCGTGTATAAATTAAAACATTATGATCATGTTAAACCATATACCATTGAGTTTTTGGGATGTACATTTGAAAACTTTATCGACTTAAGAACTATTTTGTTTTTCAACAAAACTATGAAATTTATCACTCCCCAATACATAATTTCCAAATTTGTATTTGGAAGATTTTCAAGAACCAATATTTTATAACTTCCGCTGGCACGAACGCTAATAATGAAGTGATCTTTTCGATTTCGTACTATACGTTTATGGAATTCAATAATTCCATATGAATATAGAAGATTCTCACTATCATGCTTTCGATTTAAGAAGTTCTTAATGTCTTGTTTATAGAATTATTATACTTCACTATAAATTGTTGATGCTACACATTTTATATCTTATCTCTCTCCATATTCGTTGTTAATACCGTCATTACCATTATTATAGTAATCATTATTAGAACTTTTTAAGAATTGAATTGTAAAATTTCAAGTTTATGTCGGAAAATGTTGGTCTGCGTAATCAATTTGGCCGTATGCGGCTTTGGATTGCGATATGAAAATAAAATAATAATAATAAGAAAACAAATTACTTTGAATAAAGCAAAAGTACTATAATTTACTACTCTTGCTTGTTAACCGCTTTATACTTATATATTTTTCTCTCTTATCATTTGGTTACTGAGATTATCTTGATATGAACGCTTTATGCTTGTATTCCAACTGTGTTTCAACAACAAATCTGTTTTACATTTTTAGAACTTTGGAATTTAAAGTTGATCAAATGCAAAAATGTCTCCACGATGAAGATGTTGTTGCCAAAATTCATACCGGTAAAATAAGAGGCTCGAAACGTCTCAGTCTGTACAATAAAGTTTATTATAGTTTCGAGCGCATACCTTATGCTTTGCCCCCCATGGGAGAGTTGAGATTCAGGGCTCCAAAACCCATGACTTCTTGGAAGCATGTGAGAGATTGTACATGGTATGGCCCCAAGGCCATGCAACGAAACCCTATGGAGCCTAAGACTATTGAGGGCTCAGAGGATTGTTTGCATTTAAATGTCTATACAAATAGTGTAAGTTTTTATGCACAAATGGTTTTAAATTATTACAAATTATTCAGATTATGTTTTATAATGTTATGACATTGTAGATAAAAGCAATTAAACCTCGCCCGGTTATGGTTTGGGTCCATGGTGGAGGTTTTCAATTCGGTGAAGCAAATCGTGAATTGTATGGACCAGATTATTTCATGCAAAAAGATGTCATTTTGATAACAGTTCAATATCGTTTGGGCGCTTTAGGTAAGGAAATACGAAATGTAAATATGAATTTGTGTAGCTAATTTTACAAATTTCTTTAGATCTTGCGAGGTATTATATGAAAAAATTTGGGGAAAACTTCAATTGAATTGTTGAAATTTTTAAAGTGCCAATACTGGGACTTGTAGGTTTTTCGTTTAATCCCAGTAAAGGAGATATCCTGCAAATGAAGTAAATGCGAAATTTTACTCTAAGAATGTTCTGTGTAAAGGTTTTTGGTTTTATCCCAGTAAAGGAGATATCCTGCAAATGAAGTAAATGCGAAATCTTACTCTAAGAATGTTCTATGTAAAGGTTTTTGGTTTTATCCCAGTAAAGCAGATATCCTGCAAATGAAGTGAATGCAAAATTTTACTATAAGAATGTTCTATGTAAAATAACTCCGCTAACATTTTCAGCCGAAACACCATTGTTAACATACACGGGAAAGAGTGTGGTTTCTGTAGAATACAGATTCATCTGTGGCAAGAGAAACATATCCCGAATTCCGCAATTGTGTATGAGGTTGCCGTTTCAAATTCAGAAGATTTTTGTAGTATAATATAATATTTGTAGACGGATTTCTAATGTTTTTAGCAGCAATGATAACAAAGCACGGCCAATTTTAATAAAGAAATTTGGAGAGTATATTGGCTACAGGATGTACACATATGGTCGAAAAAATTAGTACACCTGTTTATTTTTGCTTTATGTTCAATTTTAGTTACTTTAACGGCAATTCTTTTTTATTTAAATAACTTTAAAATGGTAACGCCTTTAAAAGTAAAAACAAAACTGGGGCTTCCTCTTTGTTTTCATTGTGATTTAATTTTGTGATTTCAGTACTTGGTCAAAATAATAAATACAACTCAACTCAATTCTTTAATATTTTCGCAGTCTGCTGTAGTCTTTTTGGAAAGGCTAATTATTTTACTGTTGTTTATCTTTATTCATAACCAAAAATATATTTAAAAAAATCAGCCATGGGTCGAAAAAGTCATTGTTCTCCGGAGGAGAGAAAAATTGTTTCAAGACTAAGAGAACGTGATCAAAGTCTTCGTTCTATAGCAGAAACTATGAATCGGTCGCTATTTTTTGTACAAAATCCTTTGAAGCCTAAAAAGGCTGTCGAAACTCGCGGAAGACCCAAAAAAAACTTCAAAAACAACAGACATTGTTTGTATTGTAACACTTGCGAAGAAGGACCCGTTTGTGTCTTCAAAAGTGATTTCAGCAGAAATTAGAAATGTAATTTCATCGCGAACGGTTTCTCGTAGACTACAAGAAACACATTTACCAGGACGGATAGCCAGAAGAGTTCCTTTGCTTAGACAAAAAAAATTAAATGCTAGATTGGGGTTTGCAAGAAGTCATTCCGACTAGTCCGGAGGAGACGGTAAAGAAATGGTGAAACATTTTGTGGAGCGATGAAACAAAAATTAATGTACAGGGTGGGCCATAAGGGTGTTGGTGGTTTAAATATTCAATTAAAAAAAAAAACTACGAAACATAAAAAAAATATATTTGTATTTTTAAAAAGTAGAAGCATGGGAATTTTTAAGACTTAAAAATAATGTTGTCCAAATGGCTTCCCTCGGCTGCTTGACACTCTTGGAACCGAAGTCGCAAATTTTGGAAAACTCGTTGAAATTTTCACCTTAATGACCATGTGAACAAGCAAAATTGTCGGCTCTGGTCCGAGACCAATCCCCGACGCTTGCATGAACGTCCACTTCACAGCCCTAAGCTTGTCGTGTGGGCTGGGATAACGTCAACCGGTATTATTAAACCATACTTTTTTGAGGACGAAAGAGGGCATGCGATGACGGTTAGAGCGAACAATTATTGCAACATGCTAGCAGACTTTTTGGTGCCAGCTTTGCAAGAACTTCAAGGCAATACCTCGAGGATGTGGTTTCAACAGGATGGGGCCACATGTCATACGGCTAGGGTATCCATAGAGCTGGTGAAAAATGTTTTTCCTGGAAAACTCATTTCGAAAAGGGGGGATATTGAATGGCCCCCACGTAGCCCCGATCTCTCTCCATGCGATTATTTTCTATGGGACTACCTCAAATCGGTAGTCTACGAGAATAATCCGACCAATTTAGAGCAGTTGAAGAGGAACATTATTCAGAAAAGTAACAAAATACCGAGAACAACTTTTCAACGAGTTTTCCAAAATTTGCGACATCGGTTCCAAGAGTGTCAAGCAACCGAGGGAAGCCATTTGGACAACATTATTTTGAAGTCTTAAAAATTCCCATGCTTCTACTTTTTAAAAATACAAATATATTTTTTTTATGTTTCGTAGTTTTTTTTTTTAATTGAATATTTAAACCGCCAACACCCTTATGGCCCACCCTGTATTTGGAAACGACTGCGCCCGGAATGTTCGACGCCCTAAGGGTAAGGAATTCCATGTTCGCTTTGCAAAGAAGACGATCAAACACGGGGGCGGCAATATCATAGTCTGGTTTTGTTTCTCGTGGTATGGTGTCGGTCCGATACATCGTATTACCGACACTGTGATCAGATTCCACTGCAAAGATATCATGGAAAATACAATGTAGAACTAGCAGGATAACGATGCTGTGGAAAGTATGCCTCTTAGATGGATATTCCAGCAGGATAACAATCTGAAGCATACTTCTAAGTTGGTAAAGGATTGGTTCCAAGATAATAATGTTGCCCGCCCTTCTTGACTGGCCAAGTCAACCTCCGGACTTAAATACAATCGAAAATCTTTGGGGAGAGTTGAAACAAAGAATTGGAAAGGAGGTTTTTAAAAATATAGATCAGTTATGAAATTTTGTTGAAAAAACTTGGTATGAAATGTCAGTAGAAACCTACACCAAGCTTATTGCCTGCAATCCAAAAAGAGTCAGCAAAATAATTGAAAATAAAGGTGGATATACCGAAAAAACTTGATTTTTTTACTTTCTTAGCTTATTTTAACTAAATGCACTTATAATGTTATCCAATGTTTTTTTTTTTTTTTTTTTTTGATTAATTTCTTACTTTTTGAAAAATACTGAATTTAATTTTTGGTTTTTTGTTATTGGTTTTAGTATTTATTTAATTGTTAAGTCATAACAAAAGAAATTAGTATTTGTTTTTTCTTTTAACTTAAATGAATTTTCGTCTACGAGTCTTTAAAAACAAATATATAGGGTGTACTTATTATTTTGACCATATGTGTAAATACTAGATGAGAATGAATTCTATAGAAGTCAAACCTGAGTAGTGATAAAGGGGAGTGGATCAGAAACATATTAATCAGTGAAAAAAGAAAAACATAAATACAATACTCGGTAAAATATGCCGTCAGTCAGCCTTCATAATGCAGACTTACATAAGTTTAAAAGAAGTTTTAAATGAAAACCAAAAGAAAACTACAATTAATTGTGTAAATGAATCCATTTACGATTCAGAATTTTGATGTTTTATGGATCCAGTTGAATAATATGTGGCACACAGATAGAACAAAATTAGGGGTATGTTAACATTAACCTGAATGCGCAGTACAGCACAAAGCAGGTAGATTTAGCGTTTCAAGGCGCAGTTGGGTTTCTGTTCATCAAAAGAGATCTCGGTTATCAGACCAAAACTTCACAGACATATCAAAGTCGGTCATAGATTCATACAAATTTTCGATAAATTCGACAAAAATGTGATAAGTTTCGGTCTGCTTTTCTTAAGATTGCTCTAAAATTATTGCAACATAATCTGCATAACAGTGACCAGATTTCTGTCGTTGTCCTTACAGGAAGGGAGTGCAGTAGCATAATTTGTACTTTTAAACTTCTAGTAAAATCGTTGGGCTTTACCTGTATGGGCACTAATGGATTATGCATTTGGTCCCATTGCTTTTGTCTTCCGTCGGCGTGTATGTGGACAACTCACCATAACAAAAATTGCTTCGCCGTAATGCTGATTGTGTTTGCTTACAGGTCTAAATCGAGAGACAACATGTCTAAGTCTCCTACACACTACAAGTCCATTTCCTAATTCATGGCTTTCTGCATTGCAGTTATGTTAGTTAATGTCAATAGATGGATATTACGCTGTCCATAGAGTCTCCTCCATTTGGATGGTGTCAGCTTTATATTTATATATTTTATATTTTTATAATGCCAAAGTATTTTTACTGGAGGAGTCCCGATATTGTACGTACATGTCATTAAATCATAATGCTTATGACGTTTGAGAGAGTCATTAATATTTGGAGGGTTTGTTTCTTTCTTTTCTCCTGCACTTTTTATTTAAAATGAACAAGTTATTCGCCTACCGCATTCCATTCTATTATTGAGGCTGCCAGCGAGCATTGAGCAGGTGTAAAAGTTGACTTTCAGTAGCAGGAGTAGCTACCTACCTAATACGTATGTATACTACGAAACAGTGCTAAAACTAGCCGAATTGACATATAGATGTCGTCAGTAATTGGAAAAAAAATTATTTTGGTGAAAAGTGGCAACCTTATAAGACATATACCTATATATTTCGAGTTTGAAGTCTCCAAATTGTTTAGTATTTTTATTTGAGCCGTTAAAAATAAACGATCTCAGTGAATTTGTAAACATTGAAAAAATTGATCACCGTTATGTAATTCAATATTTCCATTTGAAAGGTCTCAGTCCAATCGATATTAAAGCCGAGCTAGATTCTACTCTGGAGGAGTCTGCTACTTTGTTTGAGACTAAAATATTTAATAGCAGAGTTTAAACGAGGCCGTACGAGCTGCCAAAAAGAACACCATAGCAGTCAACCAATTGAGGTGGCCACGCCAGACACGGTTAAGAAAATCCACAAAATGGTATTGGATGATCATCGGCGATGGGCTGAAGGTGCGAGAACTAACAGAGATGATAGGCATTTAAGAAAATGCCTATACATCGTATATTGGAAGACCTGAAGATGAGAAAGCTATGCGCAATATGGGTGCCACGCTTGCTTTCAATAGAGCAAAAACTGCGTCGTAAAGATGTCTCAGTAGAGCGTTTGTTTCACCGCAATAAAACCGAATTTTTGTGTCGATTTATAACCATGGATGAGACATGGGTCCATTGCCTTACACTTGAGGCAAAGAAACAGTCAAAGCAGTGGACCAAAATGGAAGAATTATGCCTAAAGAAGGCGAAGACGGTTCCATCCGCAGGCACAGGGAAAGCAGGGAATATTATGCTAATTTATTGCGGCGTTTAGGTGATGAAGTTATGGATAAAGGGCACACTTGGTGATAAAGAAAGAGTTGTTTTATCAAGGCAAAGCTCCAGTTCACACATTCACTATTCCGATGGTCAAAATTAATGAATTAAATTTGGAATTGCTTCAACACGCACCTTATTCGCCAGATATATCCCGCACCAAATTTGAAAAAATGGCTCGGTAGTTAAAGATTTGTCAACAATGAAAAGGTGGAGTCTGGTTGTAGCTGCTACTGAATATCGCTGGAAAAAGAGCTATTGAGCTAAAAGGAGATTATGTTGAAAAACAAAGACAATTTCTCCCAACTTTTGTGTTTTCTGTGTTAGGTCGACTAGTTTTGGGACCGCCCTCGTAGACAGGTAAAAGTAGGTACATTTAATATTTAATTCTCTCAAATATTGGGGGACAAAATTGAAATTGAACTAAGAGTTTTGTTTGCTAATCGAAGGAATATCTCGAAAAAATAAGCACATATTCGTCCAATAGGGTTCGAAATAGTGTATCGAACTAAAAGGAAAAATAAAGAAAAAAAACTGTAATTTTTGTTAGGTCAGCAAGTTTTGTGACCGCCCTCACATTTAGGTTACTCAAACTACTCAAACTCAGATGGATGTTCGATCGCATTGTCAGGGAATACTTGGATGAGAGCCAGATATCATGAGCTGCTTGGAATATTCCCCAAGGAAAGCCCAAAGTATTCTTCTTCTTAGGGCAGATTGAGTTGAATTTGGATTAGAACATTTTATAACAATTACATGTAATAAACTGACGGACTTTTGGATGATTTATCCACAAAAAAAACTCTGCCAAATTATGAAGTTTTCTTTAAATATTTGAAATACTACATACGGTAAGGCAGTTATCAGACAACCATTGTATTGAAATATAGAGAATTATGGAGCAAATATTATGCTAAATTTGAAATATGCAATTCCGTGTGCCTACGTTTGGACTTACACATATCTTTCCTCTTCTTAAAATTATATTCTATCTTCTTAAAAATTAGGCCTATCCAAGCTTTTGTTAATTCAATTACCAACTACTTCTTTTTCAGGTTTTCTTAGTCTCAGTGATCCTGGTCTCCACGTTCCCGGTAATGCCGGTCTCAAAGATGTAATTCTCGCCCTAAAATGGGTGAAGAAAAATGCCACGTATTTTGGTGGCAACCCAGAATGTGTTACATTGTTTGGAGAAAGTGCCGGTGCCTCTGCAGTCCATTTCCTCTTAATTAGTGAACATGCACGAGGACTGTTCCATCGCTGTATACTGCAATCTGGAACGGCTTTGGGTAAATGGCCCACTTCCTATTGCCATGATCGTGCATACGCTTTGGCCGAATGTGCCGGTTATCAGGGTGAAAAAAAGGAGAATCGTATACTCAAATATTTACTAAGCTTAACGGCCGAACAAATTCTGGATGCTGAGGATAAGTGTTCGCAACGCAACAATGGCGAGTTATTCGGATTTGCACCTACTGTAGAGCCATATTTCACAGCTCACACAGTGTTTAGCAAACCGCTGGAGGAATTGCTACCGCATGCCTGGGGTAATTCGATACCTCTTATTTTGGGCGCAAATTCAATGGAAGGATTATTCTTTAAGCGAGGTAGTCTTTGAATGTAAGAGAAAAAGCAAACTCATATTTAATTAATGTTACATTTTCTTACATAGCTGCCGTTAAAAATGAACCAGCCGTATTGAAGCTTTTAGAAACTTGTGCTCATTACGTACCCCGAGATGCTGCTTCCCATCCTGACAGTCCCGAATGTGAGGAGAAAGGTTTGCGGTTGCGCAAAATTCACGTTAAAGGTGAACAACCGACGCTGGATGATTTTTACGAGGTGAGTAGTGTTTTATGTGATAACATTTATGCGCACAATGGGAGAAAATTGCTGGTTGAAATAAAAATAATGGGCTGATCTTTATAGAACCTTACGCTGCGGTATCTAACGAAAAAAATAAAAATTCTAGCCGCGAAGGCCATTTGTACGGGGACTATATCAAAATATGAACCGACACACCCCATTTTTAATGAAGTTTGATCGTGTTTGATCAAAAAGAAATGTATGAACTGAATCTAATCGAATTTCGATGAAAACTATGGCCTGTGGAAGTAGCAATTTCAATTTTGGACGGTTCATGAAGGCTATATCAAAACTTGGACCGATGTGTCTCGTTTTCAGTAGAATTAATCGTTTGACCAAATATAAGGCACGTACTTAATATAATCGAAACCTAATGCAAACTACGTTTTGTGCCAGTGATGGAATTAAGCTTGAACTGCTCATGTTTATGAAGACGATATGCCCGTTGTCAGTAGGATTCAGTTGCTCAAATACAATATTTGTAACAAATATAATTGAAATCTATTGCATAACTGCGTGTTGTGACAACGATAAAATCAAAACTTGGGATCTATTTCCACAGAGACTATATCACAACAAGGACCAACAGATCTCTTTACAAGTGGGTCCTGTTTTACACCATACGCAATTTGCGCATTACTTATAATCAAATTCCAATGAAATCTAAGGGTTGTGGAACCGATAAAATAATCTTCGATCTTTCATTTGTATGAAGATTATACGAAAATATGGACCGATATCTCTCACTTTCAATGCGGTTTATCTTTGATTCATGCATAATATATGTATATACTGAATATAAATGAGTTCTGATAAAAACTATGATCTGTAAATGTGATAAATCCAAGGTGGGCAGTTCATTTACAAGAAGGTAACATCAAAATTTGGGCTACATCAAAAGCGTTCGTCGTTTTCACAAATATACTGTGCATTCTGTTAGAACGTGTCGGGGATTGATCATTTAAAAAGCCCGATTAAAAGGATCGTCGGGAAGGTATACTACTTTGTTTTGCCGCCATTTTGGTAAACATTAGTCTTGACAGTTCATATTTGGCAGTCGTGAGGTAGAGACGTGGCAACTTTATTACGGAAAAATATTCGATAAACCAACGTGTTTTAATCGCTAAAACATTTTATCAAAATCAGTCATCGATTACTGTGACGATGAGAAAGTTACGTGAAATTTTTGGGAGAAACAACGTGCCAACAAGACGCACTATTTATCGTGTAGTGAATGATTACGAAGAAAGAGGGTCTGTAACTGATAGGGCCAAGTAGGGACCACACTGTACTGCAAGATCGGCTAAAAATATCACTGCTGCTCAAGTATGTGTTCAAAGCAATCCATCAACCTTAATTCGAAGCCATGCTCAGGAGCTTGGTCTTCAAAGAACCCTTCAACCCTGATTTTCATGAAAAAATTATAATGAGTGACGAGGCACATTTTCATTTGAATGGATACTCGCATGTGAATAAACAGAATAGTCGGTTCTGGCCAACGGAAAACCTTCAAATTATTCATCAGTCACCTTTGCATCCATTAAAAGTGACAGTCTGCTGTGCAATTTGGTCAGGAGGAATAATTGGACCTTACTTCTTTGAAGCTGAAAACGGCGTAACAATAATTGTCAATGGGGAGCGACATCGTGATATGATTGAAAACTTTTTAACACCAGAACTGCATGCTTTGGCCTTGGTTAACATTTGGTATCAGTAATACGATGCCACATCGCATATAGCCAGGATTACAATGGAATTACTTTTTCCACAACAAGTTATTTCAAGAAATGGTGATGTTGATTGGCCTCCACGGTCGCCTGATTTGATTGCTCCGGACTTCTTTTTGTAGGGATATCTGAAAAGCAAGGTTTATGCATTCGAGTCCACTGCTTTAACTGTTCCTTTGTCTCAGGTGTCAATTGGTGGATCCATAACATAAATCGACGTAAAGCTTTGATATTATTGCAGTGAAACATCGCCAAACACCCTACTGAAACATCTTCACAACGCGGTTTTTGTTCTATTGAAAGCAAGCACGACACCCATCTTGCGCACAGCTTTCTCATCTTCAAATCTTCGGTCAAAATACGATGTACGTATAGCAGTTTTTTTGAAATGCCTATCATTTCAGCTAGCTCAGGTACTTTCATCCAATCGCCGACAATCATCCAATACCATTTTGTGGATTTTCTTAACCGTGTCTGGCGTGGACACCTTAATTATTCCAGCTCTTCGGTGTTCTTTTTGGCAGCTTGTACGGCCTCGTTTAAACTCTGCTTTTATAATATTTTACAGTCTACAGTCTAGCTCGGCTTTAATATTGATTGGACTGGGACATTCCAATTGGAAATATTGAATTGCATAACGGTGACCAATTTTGTTCGTTTACTTTTAATAGCTCAAGTAAAAATACTAAACAACGTGACGCCTAATTATCATATATTTTACAACGTTGCCACTTTCCACCAAAATAATTTTTTCAAACTACTAGCACCATCTACACGTCGCGTCGGCTATTTTTGAGACCGTATTGACGTATTAACTTGATTTGGCTCAGGTTTTCTCTTTTGTCCTTCCAAAGAAAATATAGAAGAGAGTTCGGTCCAAGAACTGAAGCATTTTTCGGAAAATACATTTGAAAAATGTTTGAAGAATGGATTATTTGCCGGCATAAGTTTTTTGTTACCCCTGTAGAGGCCTGTTTTGAATGCTATACAAAAAAATTGGAAAAATATTAAAACATTTTGTGCTTTATTGACCAATTCTTGAAACTTTTTTGACAGAATATATCATATATTCTATGATGCAAAATGCTCACTGAATTCAGAAGCTTCGACCTCGAAGGTGTTACATTGTTCAAGATTTCTCATCGCACACGACATGATGATAATAATTAAGATTATATTTCGAAATGTTCAGCTCCCATATAATTGGCAAAATCCTTAGAAGTAAACCGTAACTCTCCACTGAAGCAATGCCAACCCACTGTTAACCACAGCTTAATGAAAATATTACCAAAAAAAAAAGATACCTCACCCTTTTAATATCTTTCCAGATCGTTTCATTCGCATACTACTGGCATCCCATACACAAAACCATAGAGGCTCGTTTAAAATACGCTCGCAAAACCTCAACATTTTTATATCGCTTCGATTTCAATTCCAATAAACTAATAAATCCTTATCGTTTAATGCGTGGTGGTGACCGCGGTGTGGCACACACTGATGAACTCTCATTCCTCTTCGGTAATACTCTGGCCAAACCAATGGAACGCCAGAGTCGTGAGTACACTTGCCTGAAACGCATGATTTCATTGTGGACACATTTTGCTGAGACAGGAAATCCAAACGGAGCCAAAACACCCGGTGACGGTATCAAATGGCGTTCGTTGCGCCAGGAAAAGGGCCATGAGGATGGTGCAGTGTCCGCACTTAAATGTTTAAATATTAGCGACCAGTTAACATTTATCGATTTACCGGAAATGGAAAAACTTAAAGTATGGAAAAGTCTATATGAAATACAACGTACGATACCGGAAAGAGCCAAAGAAATCGATATGAGTGTCTATGCAAAATCATCGTTGTGAAAAAGAATATAGAATTTGTTACGTTTGAAAGTATTTCATAAACAAATAAATATATATTGGTTATTATAATATTAAGTTACCTAATGATAACATAGTTTACAAATGTGTTTTTGTGAGTTTCTAAAGCAATGGACGAGTTAAGATTTCAACTCTCCGCGACCCTTCAAATTGATATCGAAAATTGCTGGTGCTACAACATTTTCGAAAATATTTCCACAACAACTTTGTCAAATTAAATAACATTCACTCAATACTTTATCACTTATGCGATACAACTTGCATATATCGCACCCGTTCATCAAAAGTAACACAACTCAAAAACTTCTATTTTCCACTTTTTTGAAGGAAACAGTGTATGATTACCATATCTAACCACTGTAAAATTTTTGGTATTCTATTTGTAATACAGGGTGGCGCAATAGAACGTGCATATTGCATCATCTTTCTTTGCGGGGTAGGAAAGGCGCGAGCGGGGGGGCGCCTACATCGTTGCGTTGGCGGGCTCATGGAGATTTAGTCGCTATGAATCACTTCGACGGGAAGCGTCGCGCATTTTGCGTGCGCGCATTTTACGAGAACTGTCGTTCATATACATGGACTACGGCGAATGAGTGAAGCTCCGAGTGCTAATTTAATTAAAATATGGGTAAAGCGTTTTGAA
>JAHXMU010000156.1:129696-154575 GCA_019455685.1 Philornis downsi
TAAACTCCAATGGCGAAAAAGTTAAATGGCACGACGTTAAAATTTTGCGAGTACACAAAGAGAACATCGATTCATTCTTTTATAAAACTTCATACCAAGATGACAACTTTAGTAAAGTATGTGTAAAAAAGAAAAATCAAAAGTCTGTCACCGATTGGAATAACCTACAGTAAGTTTCTTTAAATATTAATTAATCGGATATGCTCTGGTTTATTTAGAAAATTTTAATTTTAAAATTCTTCATATGGCAGTCCAGAGCAAGCCCGATTATCTCAATTCAGAGTTAACGTTTCAATAATATTAGTATAGGTTTGTATGAACATGTATTTATATAAATTTTTATAACTTTAATTAAAAATGTTTAATTCCTATTATTAAAATTATTTCAGGCTGTGCTCTGCTTACTTGGATAAATTGCCTTTGTTGGAAATTAAGAAGAAGGACCTAAATGAATTGGTAAAACAAAGAACATAATTCCTAAAAAATTTTTGTGAATCGTACTACAAAAACCTAGTACAGATTATTGAAATATTAAATACTTAATATTAATTAGGCCTAATTTTTGAACTTCGTGCATTTATCTAAATCCTAGAATGGGATCACTTTGTTTTGTATTTTGTATTCATTTTTTAACTTTATATATAAATTTCAGTTAAAGAAGCATAACTTGAAAAAATATTGACATGTAGATCAAAAAATTTCATGAAAGCTGTATTAAATCAAAAATCCGCAATAATTTCGCAAAAAGGAAGAAAAGAAATAAATTTTGTTATTTTATTGAAATATTATTGAGTTTCCTTTACAACGGTATATTTGTTTATAACAATAATATATTGGCGGAATTAGTTTTTTGCTTCTACTGAAAACTTGTAAATTTTGAGTTGTGTTACTTTTGATGAACAGGTGCGATATGTACTAAATAACAAGTTATTCATTTAGGGGTTTCAAAACCGCCAGTCTAGCAAAGCAAATATCTGTCATCTGAAGTGTTATTTATTTAGTAAAAGCTTTCCCATTTACGATCTTTTAATGACCGAAGAACGCATAAAAATAGTTAAAACTTACTACAAAAGTGGTCATTCAAACGCGGACTTTCAACCGAACGAAATTTCTCTTCAGCGATAAAGCTCATTTCTCACACGGTGGTTACGCAAACAAGCAAAATTGTCGCATACGGGGCTCGGAGAACCCAGAAATGATTGTGGAAAATCCATAGGATCCGGAAAAAGTGACCGTTTGGTGCACGCTATGGTCTAGAGGTGTCGTTGGGTCGACTTTTTTTCGAAAACTGCCTCAAAACGTTCCACTGCTGCAACCAGTCACTTAAATGATATTGTACTTCGTACATAATTGCAAGGTCGAGGCGTTATAATGAAATAAAAGACTCATCGAAATAGCTTTATCTTGTTTTATTGAATTTTACATGAAACCGAAAACTGGATAATTTTATATTACTATCATAGTTTCTACCTCAGTTCAGCAGGTTCAGTGTACTTATTTCATCCCATTGTATAGACAATGTCAATGAAAACAAGAGACTTTCAAAGATAACTCATTAATATTCTCTTGTTTATCGTACTAGTCTGCCACCTATCGTACATTAGCTGTACTATTTTAAAAATTTTTGCCCAGTTCAATTGCAATCGATTGAACGAGAGGAGAAATCTTAAAGAACAACATTAACTTTTTTCACACACATTAGAAAATCTGTTATTTTATCTAATTCAACGTTTTTCTTTTTTTACTACTTACATTGATGTAAATGTTGTGCAAAGTAGGCTTAAAATGCTGTCATTGACTACATCGCCAACACATTAACAAAACTCCAAATTTTCTATTTTTTTCAGATCATGTCCTATTCATACTTTTGGCACCCATTGCAGAAAACCATAAAGGCACGTTTAAAATATGCTCGCACTTCATCCATATCTTTATATCGCTTCGATTTCGATTCCGCCAAACTTAAGCATCCTTATCATTTAATACATGCTAGTGATAGTGGGGGGGTGAGACACACCGATGAACTTGCATATCTCTTTAGTATTTAGTATTTTGGCCAAACCAATGGAAAGCCAAAGCCGTGAATACATTTGCTTGAAACGCATGATATCTATGTGGACGCAATTCGCTGAGACAGGAAATCCAAACAGCGCTAAAGTACCCGGTGACGGTATCAAATGAAGTCCACTGCGACTCGAAAAGGACTACAATGCTGAGGACGGTGCGTCGCCTGCATTCAAATGTTTAAATATTAGCGACCAGTCATTGGTTTGCCGGAAATGGAAAAGCTTAAAGTATGGCAAAGTCTATATGAAGTACAGCGAACGACGCCGAAAAGGACTAAAGCAATCGATATGAATGTTTATGCAAAATCATCATTATGAGAGAAGGCAGGCATAAGGAAGGGTGAAGTAGATGTTGTGTTTGCGACGTTTGGGTTACTAACAATAACAAGTTGTCGATTTACATGTCTTAAGCTTTTTAGCATAATATAGTGAATCCATAATAAAGTTAGTCAATGTTTAATGAAGTAGAAAAATTTATAATATTTGTTAGACCGGATCAAGAAAAACCTATCAAATTAGCTAAAGTATAAATAGTAAAGTTACATCAGCATAAAGTATGGCAAAGTAATCGACTTAAGTATTTATGCGGAAAAAGGAGGCCGGAGATTGTGTTGCAATCAAACAAACCGGATATTTGAAACTGAAAAATTGTCGATCGACAAGCAAGCTTGATCTGATGATATCGGCGTTTCAGATGGATCAGTGGTCTCCATTTTAAATCACAATTTGGGCGCCAAATGCGTCAAATTTCGACTTGTGCCAAAAACTCCCAATTTTTTTGAAAAAGATCATTGTGTTAAAATCTGTGAAGAGATGATCGCTGGCCACCACCATGTCGTGAAACATAATATAACTCGAGGTGGGATTTCGATCTGACCGATCGTGGCGCGATAGTTAGTACACGTGACTATCGTTCGCCTAATGCTGTATTCAATACCGCATACAGTCATCTGAATGACTGAATGATGAACACTTCAAGTAGTCGAGTAATCGTAAAGTTTTGTAAATGTTTCTCAAACTGTGACGATCAGACACGTTGTTAGACTGTAGGTCCCGTTGAGTGAGTCTAATAGTAGAATTCTTGCAACCTTACTGATTATGGGAAACTCTCTCATATCTCGTTCATGGGATGCAAGGGAATTTGTTTTTTGAGATTTGGATATACGAGTATGCTCACGATCCAATAGCAATCAAGACGCCAAAAAATTGGCCAAAAGCATCGAAAAATTATGATTTTTCTAAAATGTTTCTTCGCTTATCATGGCATGGAATACATTATAAGTTTCTTCCACGGGATCAAACTGCCTATAAGGAATATTATTTGGCAATTATACATTTTTTGCGTGAAGTTAATGCAAACAAAGGGCAAGAATGGTAGAAAAGTCTTGGGTTTTTCCATCACGGTAATACGCAATTTCAAACTGCATTGGTTTTCCGCTAAAAATTGAACTTACATCGCCCACAATAAACTTATTCGCCTTACTTAGTACTATTTGGCTTCTGGTTATTTCTTAAACTCAAAAGATTGCTAAAGGAACATCGTGTTGAATCAATCGCAGCGTGCCATTCCTGAAGGTGACTATTTTGCTCGCTTGAAAAATTGCGAAAAACGTTGGCATAAATCAATGTATCGTGTCCGGAGAAATACTTCAAAGACGATAAAATAGGTTTGGAAAAATAATCCAGATTTTTTAAGAAAAATTTAAAAAAATCTTCTTTGACACGGTAGTATAGAGTTATCTAATTAGCGGTCGCAAAACCGCCACTCTGGCAAGGCTGTCAACTGTTTAATACTTGTCATCTGAAGTGTTATTTATTTCGGTGAAAGGTTTGCCATTTGCGAAGATGGATCGCTTAACAATCGAAAAACGCATAAAAATAGTTAAAACTTACTACAGAAGTGGTGATTCAAACGTGGGCTTTCAATCGAACAAAATTTCTTTCAGCGATGAAGCTCATTTCACACTCGGTGGTTACGTCAACAAGCAAAATTGTCGCTTATGGAACTCGGAGAACCCAGAAGTGATAGTGGAAAAACCACTGCATCCACGCATTATGGTCTGGAGGTGTCTTCGGGCCGTATTTTTTCGAAAACTACATCAAATGGATCCACTGCTACCACCGATTCAGAGGCGGTCATTGGCAAATGATATTGTAATTCGCACATGAAGGCAATGTCCAAGCAAGCATTATAAAGAAATAAAAGTTGCATCGAAATCGTAGCTTTTTGTGTGTTTTGTTTAATTCTAATTAAAATCCAAAAAATGGATAACTCTATATATCAAACCCTTCATATAAACAAACAAAAGCTACAGATAAAAATATTTTGAAACACAATTTCTATTTAATTTACGTAATATTCAAAAAACCAAACTTTAAGAAAAAACCTTACGAAGAGTTCATAAGGACTTTAGACAATTAAAAATCTAACAATTTTGCACTCTCTGCGGGCGACACTTTCAGAAAAAAAAAAACTAAAACCTTCTCAATAGATTGCACCTTCTCCAGAAGCAAACACAAAATTGCACTTCTGAGGTAAATGACAGAAATGTTCTGTAAGTATCAGAAACACTATTACTCGTAGTTTACTTCCAGCATAAAACAAAAAACTTAGAATGAGGGTCACCTTAATGTACACATACAAAAAATTTTAGAAATTCAAAAATAATAAAACTTCTAATCGCATAAACATGAGAGCAGTTACCAAAATTAGGCTGCCCAACTTATAGATCGCAACAATAGTTTGAAAAGATTGTTTTGGTGAAAAGTGGCAACCTTATAAGATATATGTTTCAAGTTTCAAGGCGGCATGTTGTTTAGTATTTTTATTTGAGCCATCAAAAGTAAACGATCTCAATGAATTTGTAAACATGGAAAAAATTGATCACTATTACGTAATTCAATATTTCCATTTGAAAGGTTCCAGTGCAATCAATATTAAAGCCGAGATAGATTCTACTCTGGAGGAGTCTACGCCTTCATTTACGACTGTAAAACATCGAGTAGCAGAGTTTAAACGAGACCGTACGAGCTATCAAGAAGAACACCATAGTGGTCGACCAATTGAGGTGTCCAGACACGGTTGAAAAAGTCCGCAAATTGGTATTGGGTGATCGTCAGATGAACGTGTGTGAGCTGACTGATATGATAGGGATTTCAAAAAGTGCTATACATCGTGTATTGACCGAAGATTTGAAGATGAGGCAAGATGGGTGCCTCGCTTGCTTTGAATAGAGCAAAAATAGCGTCGTGAAGATGTTTCTATAGAGTGTTTGGCGATGTTTCACCGTAATAAAGTCGAATTTTTGTGTCGATTTATAACTATGGATGAGACATGGGTCCACCCAGTTTATAACTAAGACAAAAGAACAGTTAAAACAGTGGACTGGAAGGGAAGAGTCGTGTCCAAAGAAGGCGAAGAGGGTTCACATCCGCAGGCAAGATCAAAGCGTCTATTTTTTGGGATGCCCAGGGGATTATCTCTATTGATTATCTTTAGAAAAGTAAAACCGTCAACGGCTAATATTATGTCAATTTATTGCAGCACTTAGGTGATTAAATTATAGAAAAAGGCCACATTTGGCGAAAAAGAAAGTGTTGTTTCATCAAGACATTGCTCCAGTTCACACATCCACTATTGCGATGGCCAAAATTAATTAATTAAAGTTCGAATTGCTTCATCACGCACCTTACTTAGCTTCGTCGGACCATTTTGTACTTCTATTTTGTATTTCATGAAAAAATGGCTCAGCGGTAAAAGATTTGCCAACAATGAAGAGGTGGAGTCTGCGGTTGATGGCTATTTTAAAGAGTTTGCCAATTCTTAATATAAACAGGATGAAAAAAGTGTATTGAGCTAAAAGGAGATTATGTTGAAGAACAAATAAAATTTTTCCCAACTTTTGTGTGCCATCTCTATAAGGTCGGTTAGTTTTGGGACAGACCTCGTATGTCTGGTACACCAAAACTGCTTGGCACACAATACCGACCTAATTTAAAGACCGATACTGCCTTTGGCGGTACAACAATGACAAATGGCACTGGCGTAAACTAGTTCTACTCAGTTGTTAACAAGTAATAAAGACATAAATCAAATTAATATAATAACTT
Source organism: Philornis downsi (assembly GCA_019455685.1). Classification (NCBI taxonomy): domain Eukaryota; kingdom Metazoa; phylum Arthropoda; class Insecta; order Diptera; family Muscidae; genus Philornis; species Philornis downsi. Next base: position 135,873 of record JAHXMU010000156.1, read on the forward strand.
TAAACAAAATAATTGTATACATAATTATTGTTATCAAACTGTCTGTCCAATTGACAAGTGATTTTAATGAATAAGAAAACAAAACATAAAATACAATTATAAAAATATTTAGCCCCAATACAAAATTTTTAAAAGTAAAGCATTACTAATTTAACTAACATTTAAACTAATTATGTGTGCAGCAAAATAAACGATTGAAATTTGTTTAAAGTTTATCAACATTTCGAGAAATAATCAATCGTCCATTCTTGAATATGGTAGAGAAGAAAAGTTGTCAGTAGATGTGCAACAATTTAAATTATATTTTAATAACATATATTTTATTCACATTTAGACATTTTATAATCTAGAATTTATATTAAAATATTGTTATCGGGCAACAATTATTTTGTTGCGTTAAAGATTTGTAATAAATGAGAAGTTGGTGGTCATTTCCAACACCAATTGTTAGGACGAATTGCACTTTATTTTTCTTTTGGATCAAATCGCAATTATTACGTGAAAAGTCTAAAGGTTTGTTTTCTGTTCTAAAAATACTACTGTATCTTTTGTCACTTTGTTGCGGAGCTCTCAGTTTTTTGTGTTTTTGTTTTTGTTTTTTTCTTAATAAAGATTTTAAATAATAATGAAAGCTGCTGTTTTCAAAGGAATTCAATAACTCTATTCATCAAGGGCTGCGTTTAAACCCCCAATTTCAGCAGAAAACAATATGATTTGTTTGCATTGTTTTAATTTTTCCCTTAGAAATTCTGATTTTCAAAACAATGGTAGAATTCGTATGAGAGCTAAAGGATATCATAGATCAATGGCTACCATTTTTCAGCGTTTGGATATGCCATACAGCGAATCAACTGTATATGCAAAATTGTATTTTATTGATTATTACAATATGGTAGAATTTCGATGTCCATGTCCCTAATACAGAACCAAGGGAAGACTAATGAAAAATGTATCAAGCCATGTTAAATTATGATATTAAATGCGCAACTAAGTTCCCGCTGCTTGCCAATAGATAGCGCCTGTTGTAAGTGGTAGTGGATTCTGTCATAACCTAAACGTCATGAGCCAAGCTTAGGCATATGGTAAACATACCGCTTCGACACAATAGTGATTTTCTTTTGACGCCATATTCTTTTGGTTGTATGAATATGTATGACTTTGTGCCAAATAATCGTCATTTGCGGGAAGTATTGGTTTTCTTCTTTCAATCAAAGAAAACGGCGACTGAAGCTCGTCGAGAGCTTCAAAACGTTTACAGAGATGCCGATTTAAGTGAAACAATGTGTCGAGATTCGCATAAAGGAAGACGGAAAACCTTCGAAGACGCTGAATTTAGGGCACTTCTTGCTGGAGATCCGTTTCAAATGCAGGTAGAGCTTGCTTCAGTATTAGAAGTTACCCACCAAGCCTTTTCCAGGCGTTCCTTATGAGTGAAAGCTAAGGGACGTTGAGCGTCATTTTTTCGCCCGTGAACAACTGCTTCAGCGACAAAAAAGGAAGGATTTTCTTCATTGTATTGCAACAGGTGATGAAAAATGGTTCATTACAGCAATCCAGAGAAAAGAAAGTCATGGCGGCTGCCCGGCCACGCTTCTACGTCGTCGCCTCGGCCGAATATTCACGCCGCAAAGGTTCTGCTCTGTATTTGGTGGGACCAGGACGGTGTTATTTATTACGAGCTGTAGAAACCAAGCGAAACCATCACTGGGGATCGGTATCGACTCCAATTATTCCGGTTGAGCCAAGCTCTGCAGGAGAAAAGCCCACGTTTGACCTTACGTCGCCAAGTCCGTTAAAACCTGCCTGGAAACGCTGAAATGGGAAGTCTTGCCCCATCCACCATATTCTCCAGATATTGCGTCGTCCGATTATCACTTGTTCCGTTTAATAGCATATGATCGGGCTGACCAGCTGTTACACTCATATGACGATTCGTGGATAGCCTCAAAAGATGAACAATTTTATCGTGACGGAATTCGAGCTTTGCCAGAAAGATCGGAAAAAGTAGTAGCTAGCGATGAGCAATACTTTCAATGAATCATTTGTAAACATGTTTTCATAATAAAGTTGCATTTTTATAAAAAACAGCGGGAACTTGGTTGCGCATCCAATAGATTCCAAATCATATTATCACTTTTATTGGAGGCATCAGAAATCGTTGTCTGATTATGTTATAATATTGCATAACATATTATTATATAATATTATATATTAAAATATGAAATTTTGCGAACATAAAATTTCGGGCTTAAAGAGGCTCCTACGACAGCTGAAATTTCAATTGTTTAAAAATAGGCGGACGGGCGGCATTATGATATTTTGCCTTAGGAACTTGAAAGTTAAGCTTACTTAAGGGTCAACCGGTCCTGGCATGATGGTTACTAGTTAAGTCGTCCTTGTCCTTTTCGGCAAGTTTGAAAATGTTCATAAGGTTGGAATTCGCTTCAAAAACTGTAATAACTGTAAGCTTTCAAATTTGTCAAATGTAACTGGAGACAATGGGTGGAAGTAGAAGTAAAAGATAAGCAATCGTTTTGAATATGTGGTCAAACAAATGTTATTTAAGACCTGAGATGTTTGTGATTAAAAATTAACATTAACATGTTAAAATTAACATGTTAAAAATTAACATTCGAGCCAGCACACGGTCCTAGCCGTTTGAAGATCACAGACGGGTATTTAAACTAAAAGTTTCGATAAGGCATCACTCAAATTCCAAGTACAGTCGATAGGGTCACTAAACTAGGCTTCATCATTATCGTTATTGTTGAGGAAAGATTCGTCCCTATCGTAAGCGTCAAAATTATAGATAGATTTAAGTTTCATAAAATACCAAACTGCTACAAATCCGATATTTTTGACCCAAGAAATGATAATGATTATTGCTTCTTTATAATATCATCGCTTCAAAAATAACTTTGCAATTGCACAGAATTACAAATAGTCATATTATCAAATATTGCAAATATTCTTGTAAATGCAATTAGTTTTGTAGGCATTACTTAATTCACTCACTCATTACGTTGAGTAAGAAAATAGAATGCCTGTCAAGCTTACTGAATGTGAAAATCTCTCGCATATCCCATTCATGGGATGCAAGGAAATTTGGCTTTGTTTACTATTTAATTAAATCCAAAGTTTGTTCTATGAACTGAACTAGCGAAGACGATATCGATATCTATTGCATTTCCTATATCTTTTAACAAAGTGCAAGCTGATTAATATGGTTTCTTTAATACATTCGTAAGATTTCAGTCGAAATAAGAGAGAGTATTTTATATCGATTTCAAAGCGCTACAAATTTGTGTTATAAAAAATGTAATTTATTAATCTCAAAATTAAGGCTGAAAAGTGGATGTCAAATTTTGTGAACAGAAATGTTCAATATTCATTTACGAATCTGTTTCCGTGGGAATGGAGTATAATACAATAGTAATAGTAATTCAAAATTTAACAATTGAAACATTTTTTATAATTCTTCTGGCAAACATCATCAACTTTTACCTTAGGAGGCAGATACATTCAACACTTTGCCAGAGAAAATTTGGACCAATCAACCGTAATATAAACGATAGCAGATTTTTGTAATTCTTGCAAGTGAACTCTTAACATTTTGTCACCACTGAAGATAATGTTTGACTGAATAGGTTGGAAAGTGAATGCTAACTGACTATATAGTGGCATAGAAAATGTTGATAGGTACTATTCGAAGAACTTCGAATATTACTTCTGTCAGAAAAAGTGACGTTTTTCTCTTACTTATTAAATACAATAATAATAGAAATGCATTACAATAATACAATAGTCATAGTAATTCAAAATTTAACAATATAAATAATATATAATTCTTCTGGCAAACATCATCAACTTTGATCTTAGGAGGCAGATACATTCAACACTTTTCCAGACAAAATTTGAATCAATCAACCGTAATATAAACGATAGCAGATTTTTGTCATTCTTACAAGTGAACTCTTAACATTTTCTAAACAAAATCTCAATTTTTTCGATCCCAATTAATTAATCGACCTTTTGGAAATAAAATAAATAAATAATATATTTCATAAATCTGTTCAAAAATCCTTTTTACCTGCAGAATCCCCCAAAAAAGGCGTCAGAAATCAAAGTAGCTGCGCACGGACCTAAACCAAATATTTGAAATCATGTTGACAAATACAATTCATTGAAGCACCCACATTTGCCTTAAAACACAACAAAATATTAACAAATCCATTGCATATTTCCGCACTTGTTTTATTGAGACTTCTTTTTTAACAATTTATTAGCTAGTTAAACAAATTAACAATATAAGAAAATCTTAGGATTATAGCGTATTGTCCTAATTAGCGATAAAAATATTTACAGCTTCATGTCTTACAACAATATATTTTAACATAAATTAATAACATAATCGACCTTTCTCCCGAGTCTTTCATTTTCCGCACTCTAATAGGTAACCCATATGATAAACTAGCGAAAATAAAATGGAAAACCCAAATCTTTTGTGGTTATTTTAAGCACACGAATGGAATAGGTATAACTCCATTAAAAACATGATATATTTATGCATATAATATGAAAAATATAATGGATTTATATATGTAATACTTTAAAATAAATGTTATCTGAAATGCCCGTGGTGAGCATTTCCAGCGATATTATAGTGTTATAGCAATATTATAACAAACACTATAATATATATTGTGAATGAACTTAGAAACAAACCCATTCTGCATGGTAGCTGTCACAACTAAAAAGGTTTAATAATTTCCTATATATTTTTCGAACTTGAATTTCGAAAAAAATTATCTGAAATCGAAATTTCGAATGGGATTTTATAGCCAATATTTCTTTGTTATTTCATTACAGGGAATACAGAAGAAGGGAAACATGTCAAAAAGAATTTAATTTCGAAATATAAACCAAAGGTTTGCGCAATTACTTTTCATATGTTTGCCCATAAAGGCTGGTATTATGCTAACTTTTCGCGGAGAAACTTCAAATCATTTGTAATTAAATTTATTCACCAGTCAGGTGAAGGTTTTTGTGCGACGAAAATGTTCTTAAGTGGCAACGCCAACGTTTTTCGTTGGTTTGAAAAACTGAAAACGGAAAAGCTTATATGTTGTAACAAAACTTTTGTAAACTTATGAAATTAAATAGTAATTAAAAATGACACATTTTTACAATTTTTGCAAGTATATTATCGTACATATTATGACTTAAAAACGCAAGCAAACAATGTCTCGTGGAATTTTTCCTCGTGAAAAGGACAAAATACCTAGCTTTAGTGATAACAAAAGGATAACGATAGATTGTAGTAATTGCCGGTTTAGGTCAAGGTAACCATTTCGGACATAAAGGATCTATAAAGACAGATTTAATCTAGCTTTCCTCCTTCAATACGTTATATTTTGTTACTCTCTTGAGTATTTCTGATCACTTTTGCTTCATTTTACTTAAATTATGTTCGCAAACACTAGTACTACTACGTATATGATTTTGTCTTCCTTTTGTTGAAGAGAAGATGGGAAGATTGGTGCCGTTCATTTGCTCGAAACCGAAAAAGAGTACTTGAACGTCTTTGAAGGAAAAAAAATATTCAAACAGATCAAAAACACCACATCTCAGAATCGGAAATGACTTTTGTTTTAGCGAATTTTTTAGAAATTTATTTGATGCCTGTTATATATCTTTATTGAACATAAAAATTATTATGTTTTGCTGATTCGACACTGCATTTATGGGTTATATAAATACATTTTGATTCTTTATTTTATAAATTTTATATGGCCCCCTTAAAAACTTTAAGAAAATTAAGTCAATCTTGTATTTAACCGCATCTTTACAAGATACCAACGTTGTTCTGGGTATTCCATATTTTCGAAAGGGTTTCCAAGCTTTTTCTAGATATACACATGTACATGTTGCACCGAAAAATTCAGCAAAACGTTAAGATTGTCCGGTGTGTTCATGCATTGGCCGAGTCATGTTGTGCGGATGGACCCAAATGCTCCGGCACGGAAAGCTTTCGACAACGAACTCGATGGACAGCGCAGAAGAGAGCGATCAAAACCTCGTTGAAAGGACCAGGCTTTTGAAATACTTTCGAAACTTGGTGTGACGAATTGGAGGAGAAGCGCAGAATATTGAAGCGCTTGAAATTATTCTCTACGGGCAGCGTATAATAGATAAGGATGTCTATTCCAGTCGCCACCTAAGAAGCAGCAGAAGCTGAGATTGTTCAACTGTATCTCCGCAACGATTCCCTTGGACGAACACTAGACATTCGACAATAATTTTCAGTATCCAACCGTTGTCTCGTCCACCCACAGAAAAAAATACACTACAATATTCGACAAGACGAAAGTGACGAGAAGTATGCATTTTTGTTTACCTTTGAAACTGGAATTAACTGAAAGGAATAATTTTGCAGGAAACCAATTCAGAAAGTCCAGAAAATTATGGTCAAATATTTACTTGATTCAACCAATTGGAGGAGTGTTAAAAAGTAGGTAGATATGATGCCCATAATTAGTTTCTTTTTTATTTTTGCTACATCTTATCGTATTTCGAAAACCAGCCATTATACCAAACAACCTTTGCAAAATATTTAAGAGCAGCACAGCAGTTTGTTGATCTCTCCGAAAATAAACCTAAACCGGCAATAAAATAAAGACAGTTGTTGCCAAAGTCTATCAATGATTGATTGAAAAAATGAAATGAAGCAATGCAGTTTTGATGTTGTAAATTATATGCTTATTTGTATCTGAAGGTTCAAAAAAGTGTTCATTAAAGCATAAAAAAGATTAAACTTGGCAAATTTCCTTAACAAAGACTTGTTTATAAAAATTTTGTTCTGTAGCCCCAGAGATATATCGGCTAAAAAAGAAACAACAAATGCTGCTCTGAAAAGCACTTTTTGATTTGTTGCGCCAGTAATAACGAAATTTTCTACAACCTAATCAAAGATTTACTTATTTGATTGCGAGCATTTCTTTAGACATTTTGCATTGTAGAGAGAAAACCATCCATGTTACACCTTTGTCGTAAAGATAGTTTTAAAACAGTTCAAATGATAACTATTGGAACGATGGAAGGTACATTTTTCCCAAATATTGCAATTTGTTGTTTATATCAGCTTTTTTGTACTAATTACATCCTTTTTAAAATTACGCTAAGCTTCTTTTTTGGAAATTTCAAGGCAACAATTTCTCTCAGTTTCTGACTTAGTTTTATATAAAATAGGACAAAATTTCATATTCCATCCAATCCGCGTATGATATTTCCCAATATAAAGAGAACAAAATGATGATTCGAAAATTGTATGGCAGATTTTCGTTTTGTTTTTATGTTTATTCATGCATGCATGCGGAAAATTGAAAAGTTTCTTGAGAGGCAGTTTTTCGAGTTTCGCAGAATTGCAAGCAGAAATTTAAGAAATTATAATAATATTTTAGATAAAATAATACTTTGTGAGCGGCGGCCTTTGATATATAGAGAAAATATCAAAAATTTTTATTGAGAATTAGCTACAAATTTAAATGCTTTTTCTAACATAAAATTTTTTGAAGATTTATTGGTGATATTGTAAAAAAAAAAAAAATTGCCAAGCTCAATGTTGCCTTGAAAAGCAAAAAACGATCTAAAAACGTAAGCAGATATTTAAAATTTTGTTTAGGCATAACCCGTACAATGTTGTTCAAACTGCCAAGTCCAATTATTGGCCTATTTCGTTATCTTGAACAATAGATTTCGTTCGCTTTCTAAACGAAAGAAACCCAATTTGTTTTTCTCTAACTCCACTTCTACGCAAACGGCGACTCGAGCGATAACGTAAATATTTCCATTCGTACGTGATGTCAACTGTGCGAGCGCAAAATCACTAGTTTGCTGTTTTGTTATCGAGTAAAGGCAAGGAAAGCAAAATAATATTTTGATTATTTTAATCTCTTCTCTCACTCTCTCTCATTTGCAGTGGATCACTTGTAAGTAGAATTGTATTTACCCCCAAACTATTTGGCATGATTTTGAGCTGCCTTTGGGGGAAATGGAAAAATGCAATTTTGTATGAAAACGTATTAGTTATCGTTCAAGTCGTCAAGCGTCTAGAAGTAGAATTAGAGGAATGCAAATCAATTTTCTTCCTCTTAAAATACAAATGAAACCTGTTGTTCGAGATGAAGAAACAATCCAGCAATTTTTTGAATTTCACGATTTCGCGTCGCTCGACAGCTAATTTCCATCATAACTTTCTGTTAGTGAACAATCCGAATTCGCAAATCCCTCTACAATTCTTAATTTTGTGGCCGCCTGCGAAGTATGTCCAACAACCATACAATGAAATAATTTTTGCTTGCGTAGCTGTTATAAATTCTATTACAGTATTACGAACGTGATTGTTGAATTCGCTAAGAGAATATTTTTGTACAACAAAAAAAAAAACACCATCCAGATTGATATTTACCACGACAAAAAACCTCATTCTGGCAAGTGACCTTCAACTGGTTCCATGGTGTAATGGTTAGCACTCTGGACTCTGAATCCAGCGATCCGAGTTCAAATCTCGGTGGAACCTGCGTAGTCAATCGGACTTTCTAAAACCACTATTTTGTAATACTTAGTTTTTAATATATACTGGACAAAATGTATACGAATTTTGACATACACTTATAATGGATTTTCTACACAAAACATATAGTAATCGCACGGAAAACATGTGGCAAAACGAAATTACAATTTACTACCAAGCCATTTAAAAAAAAAAAGGCAACACTTTCAGACTTTACTGTAAAATTCTGTTTTCAATTAAACTGTGAGCAGCCTTTATTACATACCGATTATCTTATATTTCAAGATTATATTCCGATTAACTTCTAACTTTTGAACTAGTTTTTTTTCATACTTTTTTTTTGGCTTTAATGATCGTAATGTCATATTATATTTTTATAAATTTTATATTTAATTTTTTTTTTTTGTTATTATGATGAATTGTTGCATGTTGTAATTTACTTATAATTGGCCGGAAGGCTTTAAATTACAAGCCAGAAATAAATAAATAAATAAATAAAAAATGAACAAGCTTTGTGATTGCTCGACTCAATATTATTTGATATCATTTGCGCGTTAAAGATGAACATCAGCAAACAAAAGGTTCATAAAGGGTAAACCACAAGCCAGGCGGCTGAAAACGTGTGTGTGTTTATGTGTAACCCTGAAACTGTAACAGCCAATAATGCGCAATTCTTGTTCCGTCGATTCCATTCCGGTAATTGTGATGTCAAAGATCCACCGCGCTCTAAAAGACGAAAATGTCGATAGAATAATGGAAATCATCAAGTCCAACCGTCGTCACATAAGCACTGTTTCGATTGCTCAAAAGTTAAATATTGCATAAAGACCATCAGCATCTGCCTGAACAAGGCTTGATACAAAAAAAAAAAACTCGATGGATGCCAAACGAGATAACGCAGGAACACCTCATCGATCGAATACCACACGAGATAACGAAAAAAACACCTCATCGACCGAATACCACACGAGATAACGAAAAAAACACCTCGACCATCTACGAAGTCACTTGCAATATCAAGTGAAAGTGGTCGTGGTCGAAACGGATTGACGGCCATGAGGGTTTTGGTGGTGTAATTCGGGTCTGTATTGTTAGCAACTGCGGTTAAACGAAACGGTGCATGTTTGGCCTAAATGGAATCTAGGACGAAATATGAACGGGCTCTGTAAGAAGGGTTGAACCAGGTTTAAGGAATTGCCGGTATAATATAAAATAGATCTTAAGTGAAGTTTTAGTCGAAGACATTCTCTTTTCCGCCTTTAAATGAGGAGGTAAATGATGGAATTCTTAACCTCCTAAAAATTATATTCGTCGCTTCGTAGTTTCAAATAAAAAACCACTGATTCAAAAAGCTTACAATAATAACAAGAGAGAACGAATCTCCCACTGCGTGTTGTTATAAAGCTAGCGGGTAGAAAGAAAGCAAACGAGGAAGAATTGGAATTCTACATTGAAACGCAAATAATTATTATGTAATGTCAATTACATTGGAAAAATGTATTACACACACACAAGTAATTATACTAAGAAAAAAAAAGCATATTCAAAATTGTGCAAAATTCAGCTCTAGCAATGTTGAATGTTTCAGTTTTCTACCTAATTACCGTAATAATATTAGAAGAGAAATTTACTACAAACAAGTTGCTTACAAATATAAGATCTTTGCCTGTTTACGCATAATTTACTGCTCTTTCTTTTATTGAAATTACTTTGATTCCTGTTAAACTTTTTAGTATAATGTCCCGTACTATAAATGCGTTTAAAAAGTATAATAAAAACTGCAGTTTATATATTTCATACATTGTCAAAAATGTCAGGAAAAACGTCCTTATATAAGGAAACAGTAGAACATTTTATAGGAAGATTTGCCACTGTTTTCAAGGGCTTTGATTAAATCCTTTGTAAAAAATTTAAATCTCCTTTTCGTTTGGCAACAGCCAAGTACTTGAAATTACTATGGAACAAGGCCTTATACACCAATAATCCAGTATTTTGATTACATTCATTCTTAAATGTATCTAAATGCCAAATTCAAGAGTCAAACGATGCGATCCCAGGAATGGTTACTTTGAGGATAGAAACCTAAGTATTTTTCAATATTAACATCTCCGATTTCTCTCCCACTAATATAGACTTGTTTCAATGGAGTTTAAAAATAATTTATTTATTTGAGCAAATTCTGATATAAAAGCAGAATCACGTTCTATATAAACTTCAACTATGGTTTAACAGCTGTAGAGATAAATCTGACTTATAGTTTGCATATATGTTTGCTTGTTAATCCAAAGTTTATTATGTCGTTTATAAACATTTTTAATAAAAGAGGCTCAGGAACATTAACTTTCGACATATTGCCTTCCATTATGAAATTAATTAACTATAACTAACAGCTCCATCCATATTCCAATTTTTTAATTAAAATTTCGTAATCGTGCTTTGGAAAAATCATAAAAAAAGTTCCAACTGCCCTTCCAATAATTTACAAATGCAGTTAACTACGGTTATGGCAGCTTCCTCAGTAACACACCTTTCCAGGACCTGTATTAAAGTCACGCAATAAATCGTTTTCTTCAAAATACCCCGATATTTGATCATATAATATTCTTACAAATATATTATTAATTACTGGCAAAACAGCAGAAACGTTGAGTTATTTTGGGATAGGAACAACTCGGTGTATCTTGATGACGCTATTAAATTTATTTACTCAAAATGGGGTAGAATGTAAGGACTTCCTCGTATGATGACCCACGCAATAAACTGAGAACGATATTCTGTATTTCAATGTCTTTTGTGCAACCCAAACTTAACCTATGATTTTGTCGACATAGGCTTCTCAGCGCTTTATAATAATCGGAAGGATGTTTTGTGCTGTCTAGGATTTCTTTTGCGTGTCTTTTGAAACGTATATTGTCTTATATCAACTATGATAACTGACACCAAATACTTTGTATCAATTGAGGAATCTCCACATACATTCGCCATATATGAATATCTAAGCAAATAATGCTTCAACTGCCCATGATCACAATATGAGCGCACATCATCAGTTTCGTTATTTTCCCTACAACTCGTAAAATAAGCCAATATGAAAAATAATTCGAATAATGAATCATTCATTATGTTGTGCTTTAATTTTATCTTCACCAACAAAGGTACAAGGATAACGACCATAACATCTAAGCAAATTGTGCTCAACTGATAGAAAATTACTGACAACGCATTTTTGCGATCTATAACAAGAAATTGCTTTCAAAGGCTTTCCCGTAAACTTCATTTCATGTATTATTACAACAATATAATCAATAATCAAACATTGAAGTAACTACTCCTTAGATACCACTTATGCAACAATGAACAGTTTTATACTCAGTAATATTATAAATTTGCGATATATGTATTTTCTTCAAATCGTGTTTTTTAAATGGAAATAATGTCAGGGAGCATAGACAACATGACTAACATTACTTTAAGATACGAGGGCGGTCACAGAACTAACTGAGCTGACGTAAAGATGATGCCAGTAGTTTGAAAAAAATATTTTGGTGAAAAGTGGCAACCTTATAAAACATATGTTTTAACGTTCAAGGTGCCACGTTGTATAGTATTTTTATTTAAGCCATCCAAAGTAAACGATCTCAGTGAATTTGTAAGCACGGAAACAATTGGTCACCATTAGATAATTCAATATTTCTATTAGAAAGGTTTCAGTCCAACCAATATTAAAGCCGAGCTAGGTTCTACTCTGGGGGAGTTTGCTCCTTCATTTAAGACTGTAAAGTATTGGGTAGTAGAGCTGGCAAGACGAACACCGTAGTGATCGAACAATTAAGCAAATTAAGAGCAAAAAGAGTGCCGGGAAGATGTTTCAGTAAAGTGTTTGGTGTTGCTTCACCGCAATGAAACCGAGTTTTTGAGTCGATAACCATGGATCCGCCACTTGACACCTGAGACAAAGGAACAGTCAAAGCAGTGAACTATAGGTAGAATGGGAAAATCGTATCCAAAGAAGCCGGAGACGGTTTCATATGCAGGCGTCTGTTTTTTAGGATGCGCATGGGATTTTTATTGATTACCTTCAGAAAGGAAAAACCATCAACGACGAATATTATGCTAATTTATTGCGGAATTTAGCTCATGAAATTATGAAAGAAAGAAAGTGTTTTTCTTCAAGACAATGCTCCGGTCTACACATCCACTATTCCAGTGGACCAAAATAATTGAATTAAAGTTCAAATTGCTTCATCACACACTTTATTTGCCAGATTCAGCTGATTCGGACTATTTTCTATTTCCAAACATGAAAAAATGGCTCGGTGGTAAAAGATTTGCCACAACAATGAAGAGGTGGAGTCTGCAGTTGATGGCTATTTTAAGCAGTTTCGCCGTTTTTATTATAGACAGGTGTATCAAACTAAAAGGAGGTTATGTTGAAAAATAAAGAACATTTTCATCAATTTCTGGTAGTAATTATCGTATTAAATATGTCTTAAATATAAGATTAGATATGGAAGTAAACGTTTCAAAAATTTTGGTTTCACATTATCTATTCCAATCGCATTAGACCGGAAAATCGAACAGCAGGACAACACAGGTAAACTCAAAAGATAAGTTTGCAATATCATAATTAATATTTTGGTAATGCTGATGAGGTAGAGAGTGGGAAGACGTCGAATAGGTGTAGATGGGAGCGAATTCACGAAGCCGTTATTAAGTTCATTAGCGGCAACGTTAATGACGTTTTGCAGTGGGTTTTCCATACGAATTTCCCTTATAAGATTTCATTTCTTCTTCAAGCCTGCTGTTGATCTAATTATTTATTATTTTAAAAATGTAATTTTTTATTCAACGACATGACGACTTTTACGCTCCGAACATTATTGAATTCTTTATGTAATTTTGAGGTTCCATATCCTTTCCATCTAGTATGATGGTCTCGAATGTCAATCGGTCCTTTTATAAATAAATTTATCAGGCAGGAATTTATCCTTCCGTTCGTCACTTTACGTAAAGTCGTGACCATGAGGAATAGATAATTCACATTGCAATTTGATTATCTGCGGAGTTCATACTATGTACTCGTATAGAGTTTCAGTCACAATTCACAAATTCGTAAGGCAGCCGATCATAATTAATTCTGCAGAAATTATAATAAATACGAAGTCTTGTTTTGAAAAACATGACGCTGATAGTTGGTTATAAACCTGTACTTTATTTTTGTCAGTAAAAAAGAAAAGATTAAACAGAGTGCTTTTTGTGACAGTAAAGTGTATTAGATTATTGGTTTTAATACGGCGTAGGCCAACATACATGAACAAACAAATAGTACGATTAGCAAATGATAAATAATCTTCATTATCTTCAAAAGCTATAGCATCTCTAGATTTTCGTGAACGTAGCATATATACATATGTATATGTTTTGGATTCAATAAAAAAATGTTCGATATCTCCCTTATACTAGATAATTTTCGGATTAGATAATTCTCCTCTTTTTACAAAATCTTTATCACCTGCTGTATAAACAGTTCAGTTTTCAGAATTCTTGCATTATTAAGTATGTTTAAAGTCTCTCTGCTCAATATCTCATTTATATAAACTCTATTTTGATAAATCATTTATATAAACTCTATTTGTTGATTCATTTTCCTCTAGTTCTTTCTTGATGAGTTCGTCTTTCTTCGAGTTCGTCTTTACAACCAATGTCTGTCTATACTTTGTTTTCTCCTTCAACTAATTTCTGTAATGCCTTTTAAAATTTGGTCGTATTGTTTTGACATGAAGTTTATGCTCTCTGCCTCATAGCAGCCAGCTGTTTGAACTACTGTTTTTTTTTTGTTCAATTCCTATTTTATTACATTCTGATAACTTTTAATGGTACCACAATCTTTACTGCAGCTGTGACATGTACATTTCTCTTTCTCATGCTTGAACAAGTATTCATACTGATGCTTGTCTAAGGTTATGTTCATCACATGATAGGTTTTATAGCATTCATAACATTCAGAGAAGTCAGCTCCAGATTAAATTGACCACAATTTGTGATACAGCACTTTAATTATCAAAATTTGGAACCGCGACATAATTTCTAACCACAAAAAAACCTAATGCTTTTAAATAAAAATGTTGGAAAATACTCGAGTAGTGAATAAAAAACAACTCGTTCCCAGGTTCCACCGAGATTTGAACTCGGATCGCTGGATTCAGAGTCCAGAGTGCTAACCATTACACCATGGAACCCCCTGCACACACTTTCTTTAATTTGCCAGAAAACACTAACGGGACTCTAATGCGCATGTGACACAATACGATCCACTTTCAATTGTGATAAATTAAATACAAACCACACAAGATGGCGCCTACCATCATGAGATAATAATATATCAACCCCTAAAAATAGGCTTTACCTTTAAAGTGAATGGACATACAACAGAAAGTTGTTTGTGGTAAAGTGTGTAACAAATACAGATTATAAATGACGGCGACGGATGGGAAAATTAACTCAAGTTTTTCCGGTTCGTTACAATACAAAGTTTTGAATGGGATCGTCAAACTTCCAAACCGAATAAGGAAAAATATTCGTTGGGAAATTCGCAGTCGTCCGCTCGTTCGCTCGTAGGAGGCCCCGCCGAACGCTTTCCAAACGGCAAGGTTCTACCGAGATTTGAACTCGGATCGCTGGATTCAAAGTCCAGAGTGCTAACCATTACACCATAGAACCGCTTGGAAAGTACGGAGCCAAATCATGAATATCATTCAAAATTCGACAATATTTATCTATTTCTAATTTTCAAAGTTTTTGTTATGGGTAAAAAGAAGCCTTCAAATTCTACTCACAGGATAATACAATATCGTTCAATACTTTCACATCTAATGATAGCAGACAAAGTGAAGTTTAATGAAATTTAATTTAATGAATTAGTGTAAAATTTTATAGGGTCAAATGCAGAATATTGCCAAAGTTCCAAAGAGAACACACATTTAAAAGCAGGAGTTCAAGCTTCAAACTTTACAATATGAGCATCTCCGACTGAAAAAGGGAAGCTTATCCGTTAGAGATTCAATTTGTTTAGAAGTTTCAAAAATTTAAAACTAAACGATTATGAACTGCATTTTGGAAAGTGCAGATTACGGCAAAACATCTTATGGATGGTAAGCCAAGGAGCCGCAAGCAAAGTTTTATATTTAGAATCTTTTTTTTAATTTTGAAACCCCATAGATGCTATTATAATATAAGTACGGCTGACGGTGCTAAATATTAGTACTAAATAGCATAGCACATAGCCGAATTGAAGAAAAGGAATAAAACAGATATCAGTTGCCGTTGTTTTCATACGTTTATTAAGTTTCTATAATCTATTAAGATATCAACAAAAAATTGCAATATTATTGAAAAATTGAACGAAAAAAAAAAACGGCCTAGAGAGCAACATTAACTTATACTCCGTTAGCTCTTACTGTCTTAATTTTCGCTTCAGAGGCATAACTCTTCTCTGTGTAGTTGTTGCCAGCCAATAGTAGCAGTGTTAGTAGAGGAATATCCAATTTTACCCCTTCTTGTCTAAGGTTCCATTAGATGCGGCTGTCCTCTAGTTGTAGACATTCGTACCTTCCACATAGACGAATCAATTTGAACAACAATCATTTTTGTACTTATAGCCTGATGAGATACCACTCAAACAAAATATAAGTACATAATAAGTGTCAAAAAGATAAGGCTGAACTGGCCGAAACTAGCAGTTACTTATGGAATTTTTAGTTAAAATATAGATACGTACGTTCGAGAAATACTTTAAACGCACCAAAATGTTGGGATTTACATTCTGATTTTATCGATAATTAATAAATTAAAAATAATTTTTGTTTTCAATTATGCCGTTCAGAAATATAGTAATTTTTTATATGTCCAATATCTGTCCAAACGCATAAGTTATTTTTATATTTATTTTTCAGCCTTTGAAGAATTTACTGACAATATTTTGGAATCCAATATTAAAAATATATATTGAAAAATATATAAGCACTCAGAAAAATTCAATTTCTTCTAGAAAATGCTAAAAAGCAAACCTAGCACTTTTTCGGAAGGGATGCGCTACGAAAGAAATACTGCTAAAAACATCAAAATATGACGGCGTGGCAACACTGTGAACTATCATCTAGCAAAGCGAATAAGCTTTATTGGAATAGGATCGAATAACAGTGCTCAGTGCTGTTAACAATGCTCTGTTCATACTGTAACCGTTTCTTGCGCTTTCATTGCTTGACATATCATACCGTCGTCAATTCGTTACAGACACTTATGTACAATGTAAGTGTAACAGTTCAGTCAAATAACTTTGTAAACAAGAACTTACCTTATTTTATTCTTGTTAGATCATGTCACATGTAACTGCAACAGAAAACACCACACTCACAGCCACATACGCAAACGTAAAAGGTACTCTTCTGATAGTCATGTTACAATGCTAGATATATTCCAGACGTTCCAAAATTATGTCTTAACTCACAATAAATTTTTGGCAAAATCTAATGCCGAAAAATTGTCTCAAATTGCAATTCACTTTGTGTTGCTGGATTTGCGAAATTTAAAGTATCAACTACTCAAACCATTTCAAACGATGTACGTAGAAATTAAATGATGTACATAGAAAAATGAAATTAGGAAATGGAAGCAAAAAGACGTTGTTTATAATGAAATAACTTGTTTTTTCATGTACGCCCTATTAGTCTAATCTGAAGCTCGCTCCTACGTTCTTCACGTGAAAATGTTTTTTTGTACATATTTGATCTTCAGGTGTTTACATACATATATGACTGACGTTAACATTAATTCTAAAATCTGCATTAAAAAACAATTTTCCACTCTAAGAACTATTTTTCATAAAAGGAACTGCAGAATATAAATATTTTAACTATTTCCTAGAAAGCACGCATTACACAGATTAGCATGAATTTTTTGTCAAAAAGCATTAGTAAAAAAACATTTCTTACATGGAAGATCTTTGTAGGGTGTTAAATCCCAAGCTGGGTTAGGCAAAATTTTATAAAATATTTTGTTATTTTGAATGGTAGTAAGGTGAGCTATCTTAACGTTATTATACAGATTTAACTAACAAACTAAATGGAATAATAAATAAGTACTAAAATTATCAATTCGAAATTTATTACATATTCCATATTCCAGATTTAAGTATTTTTTTGGGTGCCGTTTTTAACAATTTCAGCGTAATCGAATTTCGCATCGTGTACGTCCAAATACTGTAAATTTAACGACAAGATCGTATATGAGTTATAGACATAACTCATTAGTGGAAGATAAAAGTACGGTAAAAAAATATGATAAAATCGGTTTTTAACATTTAGTTAAAGTAAATATACTGTTTGCGAATTCAAATTACCTACAATAGCGCATACAAATTTCGATTTTATTATTTTGGTTTGTTTAAATATTATATATGTTATTTAACAACTATGTAATGTAATCTATTGAATAGTGTTATAATTGTTAATTAGATGGAATTGAATTTTCTGTATATCTAAACAAAGGCTTCGTTTATCAAAAAACACTATTTCTCTAGTCAAAAATATAAGTAAAACTTATTGATAAGATGCAAATTTTCTCAGTCAGATTCTTTAAGATTTACGTGAAAATATAAACCCAGTTAATAAGATGTTTTATGAGAAGGGAACAGGATGGTGGTTATACTGGAAAAAATATCTCTCACTTACATGTATCTTATTTTTCAAAACATATCTTTGGGTTAAAATTTAACTGAAGAAAGAATTCATAAATGTGTCAGTTGCACGGAAATTTTTTTAAAACTATCTGCGATATGTAGACGCTATTTGGAAAAAAGTATTACCTTCCCATAGGATTCGAATGACAAAATTGTATGAATATAATAGTTTTTTTTTTCTTTTTTGATTTTTTACCATAATGAACATATAATTTTGAAATGGTTAAATGAAATATGTATTTTTGAATTTGATTTCTTACGATTCCTTTTTTTTTATTCTACTTATATTCCTTTAAATTGAAAAGAAAAAAATAAATTCATTACCACCAAATAATTTTTGCAGTGTAATTAACAATAATATAACGTCATTTATAGAAATTTTTAATAGATTTTTT
>JAHXMU010000156.1:154585-177139 GCA_019455685.1 Philornis downsi
GTTCAAATAGTAGGTTTATGCAAGTTAAAATTACAACTTCACCATAATATACGGTTCAAGTTAAAAAAAGCTTGAAGGTAGCCGAAAAAAAACAAAAAGAACAAGTTTGAAAGTACCAACTACTCAAACTATTTCAAGCGATATACGTAGAAAAATTAATGTTTATAATAAAAGAACTTGTTCGATTATGTACGCCCTATTAGTCTAATCTGAAGCTCTCTCCTTTGTTCTGCACGAGAAAATGTTAATTTTTAACATTATTTAATTAATTTCAAATATCATCTGATATTTTTCGTTTTCTAATATTGTCAAGACCCATAAACACAACTCTGTTTCAATCCTCAATATACTACATTAAAGTGCAAATCTGTTTTATTCTACGAGTATTGCCAGCACCGGCAGAAAAAGGAGCGATGTAAATGTATGACAGTAGTGCCAGTTCCGTTCGTAGCCATTTGTGTTGATTCGTATTTTCTGCTGATGAATTCGTATTAGAAAAAAGTTTGCAAAGATATATGCCACAAAATGTTATTAAACAGATAATAACACAATGGCGAATGTATTAAGTGGCGATTTAGGAATGAGATTCTAATTTTAGCTTCAATTTGAATTGTAAACAGTAGATAAAAACTCAGAATTAATTTACAAACCGATTTGCTATTTGGTATTCGCTAATGCTTCACATTATACATTCTAATTGGGATTTGCCTAAAGTGCGAATAATGAACAGTTGTAAGTGGATTCAGTTCAAAAATATGCCTAATATTTTATTTGAAACGTATCTGTATATAAAGTTCGAAGGAGATTGAACATAAAATATTTTTTACTTTGTCCGAGGCGCATAATCTCCAGTACCCATAAGGATATTTTGGGAACTTTATGTTCGAAATTGTGAAAAATCGATTAAGTAGGAAAAAGCTTGTCGGAACAACGTCAAAAACCATAGAAAAAAACAAAAATTTTCAGATTTATTTAAAAAAAAAAATCTGTTTTTGTTTGAATCACATCCAAATCATGAGTAAAAGGTCTCAAATCAGTCAAAATTTGAAGATTCTGTGCTCTTCGCTTTCTTACTTAATAAACTTAATATAAAAATGAACGAAAAATAAGACTTACGATGTTTAAAAGTTAGCTTGAAAATTAATTTGATAGTCAAAAATTAAACACATACTGGGGGACGTGTCTAAGTTACCAGGTGATCAAATATTTCATTTTTTGAATCGATTGTCTGAACGGTCAAATCTTTACTAAACTTAACAAAACTAATGTTTTTGGCAGATCGTAGCAGGGTATTGTTAATGGGGTATATCGACCATTCTGGAACCTCCCACATAAATTTGCCGAATTTAGTTTAAAAATTTCACATCGGTCTACTGGAGTAACTTGAATTTTTGTCTATTGCTTTTGCTTATAATGTTTGTAGTCCCCATACAAATTACATAATTTTACCCGCATGTTCCCACAGATTCACATGTTTCATAGGATTCCACTAAATTTAGTATAAGCTAGCAGGCATCAGCAGACTCGGCTTATAACATATAAATACTATTCAGGATCTACAATGGCCGATATAAATATTTTAACAAAAGTACAGAACAATTATTTCTAATGTGTATAATTAATCACATTGTCAACATTGTCAAGAAAGAAAGGTGTTAAAAATTGTTCATTTGAACTATACGAATTGAGAAAAACTGAATGTAGTTGCCGGCATAATTATTTTGGCAATTGGTAGTAATTCTGCTGCTAGGTATTGTATTAATTTAAACAATATTGTATTAATTTAAACAATAAAAAAGTAATCATGTACTGAGAATTAACCCAATCAGTAAACAATAATTTAAATTCACGCAGGAAGTTCGCTTTCAACGCCAGTTGTCTTGCAGTTTTTTGGCTGACTTTTTCAAGTTTTGTAAATTTTATTGTTTTACTTGACTGTAAATTGTTTTGCTCTAAAAACTATGCGTATTACAGATATTTTAAATTCCAATATCCCCATTGTTATTATTAACCTTTTGAGGTTACGTATTTTAGAGATATTGCCAATGTTTTGAAAGACTGTTCCTCAGCTAGTAAAAACTAACGTAACTGAAATGATTTGTTGTCAAAATACTCACATTGTGTCAAAAGTAGCTCTCAAAAAACCCTTTTTGTTAAAAGGGAGTAGTTTAGTAAATAACTTACAATGTAGTATCAATAACACATTGAGGGCTATAAATAATTGGTTAAATGAAAATAAAAATAAATATAATAAAATTGTAGCAAAACTAAAAGTATGCTTTTTGTCTCCTCGTTTCAATCTTTTCAGAATTTTGACATTAACATTAATGGAAACAGTATTGAGTTTGTAGATGAAATGAAGTGCCTCGGCATAACACTTGATAAACAACTTGATTTTCGTGCTCATATTGATTCTAAATTTTCAAAAATGCTTTTTACTTTGCGGAAGTTCCTTCCAATTCATATTAAAGAGAGGTTAGCTCATGCCTTGCTGATGTCTCAAATTACTTATGGTATTGAAGTTTTTTCGGGAGCAAATCTTGGTTGCCTTAGGAAAATTGAGAGGATTTTTAATATGGCTGTTTAGCTCTAAACGTTTGGGTTTCCCCTTACGACCAAACCGTTTTCAATGGTTTGGCAACCGCTTTCGTAATTTTCGAATCGGTTTGTCTGAGTTTTCACTCAGACTATAATATATAAGTTTTTAACGAGTAACGGCTACCACTGATAGAAGCCACCCTGCTCCATTTTGTTTAAAAAATATACTAAAAATCACTTGCTATTCGGGTTTGGTCCTAAGCAAACGTTTCGTCAGCACTTGCTATACTGATTTGAACATAAACGTATCGTCAGGACTTGCTAATCGGGTTTGGTCCTCAACAAACGTATCGTCAGACATAAACCTCTGTGCAGAAAGGTAATATTGGTATAATAAAGGTAACGCCTTTATGAAGGAAAGAAAACTGAAATCATTTTTGTTTTATTTCCGATTACATCAATTTGCAACGCAAACATTGGTCCTTTGCGAACGGGATACCTGGACTAATACTGCAACGCAAACATTGGTCCGAGGTTGAAGAGACGAGCCAGCCATAGTAATCTCTTGCTTTTTGCACAAGGTTTTGGATTGCGTCCACAATTGAACTGGAAATTCATCCATCACAGTCTTACCACATTAAACAATGGCAGTAAGGTATACATATGTATAGCTTGAGCCGCTATGATCATACATCACAATATGCTATACGTTTTTTACGCGATCCCTTTAAGAACATTTTATAAATTGGTAATATCTGATTCACCACCTTTATGGCGAAGTAGATTCAGGTTCACTAGATTAACTAGAAATCCACAACTTGTAATTCCTCTTGTATCAGGCTCTTCTATATTCTTAAAATCGGCTCCCCCTGCATCTACGAAATTTTGCTTATTAAATCAAATTTTCCAACAGAAATATCTTAGATTTGCATTAAGTGAACTTCAATAGCCTATTTTACGTTATGAGCTCATTATCGGCACTAGCCTTTTCTTTTTTATTTGCTTTATAACTTTATTTGGTTGGAGAACCATAATATAAACTTTGCTATTAACATTTTAATTTATATCGTTTTTAA
This sequence comes from Philornis downsi, assembly GCA_019455685.1. Classification (NCBI taxonomy): domain Eukaryota; kingdom Metazoa; phylum Arthropoda; class Insecta; order Diptera; family Muscidae; genus Philornis; species Philornis downsi. The sequence continues at coordinate 158,200 of JAHXMU010000156.1, forward strand.
CTGTATATTTTGTATATTTATTATTTAATATTTGTATATTTGATATTGTATTAAAGAATTTGATTTTATTTGTGACGTTATATAATTGGCCCTTTTGGCTTTCCTGCATCACGATGTATGAATAAATGAAATGAAGTGAATTTATGCATTCCCTTGCTGCGCCAAAATATTATTGGCTTATGAGATGTTGTTATAATGAACTTTGATTTCAGTTCTACATAGTTAGCATTTTCTCCTCAAACGACTGTGTTTATCTCAATCGCTTTCATTAATGTCTATGGAATTTGATTTAAAGTAAAGAAGACCAGTTTCCAAACAGAATGATCTATTTTTGATATAAAAAGAATAGTAAAACTTATACATAAAAGAAAATTCGCAGGTCCCACCGAGATTTGAACTCGGATCGCTGGATTCAGAGTCCAGAGTGCTAACCATTACACCATGGAACCCGTTAAGGACGCATTGTTGCAAAGGATATCAAAAATATTGCTTTAGTGGGCACACAAAACACATTCACCACTCAGTACATTAAGGAGTATTTAAGGCGCATGTCACGCATTGTCAAATCAATTCCCTTCGTCCGGTTACCTGTTGTCTGTTTAAAAATCAAAAGGTATTAATGAAAAAGATTATGTTTTCAGGGTTTCTGGGGATAATTCATTTTATTAAATCGTTTTTAAAAAACTTTTAAATTTTATGTTAATTTTGAATAAGGGTACACAGGATATATTATGGATTAATATTTTAAATATTTTATAGACAATTCATAGTTTATGTTAATGGTTTTAATTCCTTCTTATTTGATTTAATTCAAAGCTGTAGAAGTCAATACAGCTACACCGCGCTCATAGAAACTATGAGGATCCTGTCCGGCTGCTACGGCCAAATCGACAGTGAACAGCAATTCTGTGCGTGTTGAATTCAAATACACTGGCAAAGTTAATTTGCTGACACGATGTTCAGTGGAAAGTCTGAAAGATAAATTAATTCGAAATAAATATTAATATATAATATGTAGAAAGTAATACATAAAACGTTTGAGAACAATTTATAATATTAAGATCATAAATCTCTATAAAACTAAGCAACTCATGTTAGCACAGCTGTTGTAACTTTCAAACAAAATCAAATGATTCGTCCATGAAGCAAAATTTGTTACCCGAATTTTCTTCCACAATACAAAATGTAAAAGTAAAGCAAAAAATAAAAAAAAAAACTTATCAAAATTGAAAAATTAATAAGAATCAATATATTGACTTTCGATTTAGATGCACAACGAGACAAATTGAAAATTGAGTAAATAAAATTTAAAATTTTGATATATATGAACAAATTTTAACAAATAAAAAGCGCTAACAAATATTATCTGACAGAGTTTTCATTAAATTGTGATAAATTTCCAATTCGATAGAAAATTGTCCCAAAAATTTTAATATCTATCTGAAAGTTTAGTGTAATTTGGAAAGATTTTCATTTCATTTCGATTGAATTGAGAAAACCTAAATCTAACTTTCAAAAAGCTGAATTTAATTCATAAATGTTATACTAAATTTGAAAAACAGACCGCAACTAGTGGGCTATATTCATAACAAAATGTTTATACGAATACATCGAAAAGCGGGAAATTACAATGATATTGGCATCATTAAGAACTCCATCGAAGTGGGCATCCAAAGAGGCCAATATCACCAAAAATGACTCAAAAAGTGAAGGTCAGAATTCAATGTATTCTATGACAAAGTGCAGTTCAATTGGCGACAAATTTCAATGTGCCTTCCCGTAGCATGGTATTAAAAAATTAAATACATTTGAAACCCTTCTAAATGCAAAAGCGTAAGGTTAGCTGGGAACCTGCGCAAAAGACAGGCTGTCCAGCAAGATCAAAGGTGTTAAAATACTTCCACATTTTTTGGTGAGCTTGAAAATTTGGTCTTTTCAGAAAAAAAAGTTTTTATGGTTCAAAAATAAGTAGAAAAATATAATCATCGTCATCATCGTTGGAGTGCAAGTAAAATGATAATTTAGACCAGAGAATTGCTCTGCGAAGCAACCGCCTGCATCAGTGATAATTTGGGCTGAGGTAACTATCAGAAGACGCTAACCTTTCGTTTTCATTGAACAGCGTGTAAAAGCAAATCAACAAATCTACCGTGAAAACTTTCTTGGTAGCGTAAACTATTCGGTAGAAACCATTGAACGTTTCAACAAAGCTCGGCATCAGCCCAAGTGAAAGCCAAAGTTTTTTACCGGCTTCATTCAACAGTGGCCACCATATTTCCCTGACCCTTAACCAGTGGATTCTTCCGCATGATTGTTTTTGGAGGTCAAAGTATCGACTAAAAAATATAAAGTAGTCAACGCTTTAAGGGTTGCTCTTCACCTAAAATGTCACTAAATACCCTAAGACCATATTCGTGCAGCGCGTGAAGCCTTCCCGGACAGACTCGATGCAATTATCCGCGATAAAGGGGGCTAGATCGAATAATATATTTTTATTTTTAAATTTCAAATGTTCTTACGATATACTGAAGTTTTTTTTTTTTTAAATCATCAAAATTACAGTATTTTTAATTCGAGCGTCGATCCCTGTATATTAAGAATTTGAATAAAACTTTTGCTGCAAAATTAATGTCGTATTTAATAACATCGTATGACTACGACCCAAATTATTAATTTTTGCAAATTTTAAATTCTAAAAAGTTTCTTCTATCCCAATAATTTGCACTTAAAAATAACTTTGCAAAATTTTATATGAAGAAAAAAAAGCACGTCAATACTTACTTGACCCACTTCAATACGGTAAGTGGCAAATCCATCATTATAGTTGAAGCCAACAACAATTCATTGTTTTTGCAATGAGCTCCTTGCAATTTCAAGCCGGTCACACCGAAACTACTGTCCTTTGTTTCTGAATTCACGCCCGTCTCGGTAATGGTTACCTCCAAGGCCAACTCTTCCAGAGACCAGCTATTTGCCTGTGCAACACACTGACGCGTAGCGGTAATGTAAGCTTCAGGATTGAGCAAACCTCCCAACCATACAGGGAACCCTTGCAATTCCTTAGCGCCCGCTTGCGATACCAATTGGGATACTTTTTGCAATTGTTGTATGCGATTGCTGAAATCGGTAACCCACTGTATGACCGTACAACCAGCTGGCACAGTGTAACGTTTCCAACCCTTGGGTATTATGCCACGCACCAGTTCCGACAACATGGAACGATGATGGTTAGTCTGTTTCTTTTCACCTTGACATATTAGAACGACATCCTGCAAATCGGAAATGACGGTCTGCAACAGTTTTGCACCCATGGTAACTTCGCGTTCAAAGTAACGATACAATGGATCTTTGATATTTTCCACAGTTCTGCGCAGTGTGTGAAGATTTTTGGGCAACAGTTCCAACCAGGCAGTGGCAGAGTTGTGCAGCGTCTTCATCCATGAGGGTCTGCCATCTTCTTGACGTTGGGCAGCGGCAGCAGCTTGTTCATTTGTCTCCTCGACGGAGTAGGCCAATTCGTCGTCATCCTCCAATTGTTGCATTTTCAAAAGTTTGCTAACCAAATCAGTACCACGTGTAGTGAGCAATACCTTTTCGGCATTGTTAGGAAGACCCAACCAGGATGGCGTTTGTCTGTCCGTAAGATTTTCAATCCATTTGAGGAAGTGATCCCTCCTGGTGCCATCGGGCATGGTGATATGACGTTGGCCACCCGAGGCGCCATCTACATTGGCTACCAATGCAAAGTCTGCTTCAAATGAACGCGCAGTGAACAATTTCTTCAAGAAGGACGTCAACAGACGTTGATCGAAATCATTGTCGATTTTACCACCATATATGGATTGTGAGAGCAAAGTAACCAAAGCATCCCATGGCACTTTCTCGGGAGGCAAATTAGTCCTGCCCATGGCTGTAGCATCAATCCAAGTGTCCAAAGTATCACATGCGACCCTTAAATCGCTCTCATTGAACTCGTACTTCTTGGCCCAACCCAGCGGCACATAACGTAATCTCTCTTGCACGATGGCATGGAACCATGCCAGAAGGAAATACAGACGAGCCCTTTCACTGGGAGTCTTCATCATACGTGCTGCGGGCACGGTTGAGAAGGTTCTCAACAAGTTAGCTCTGATGCCTGGTGGTGGCTCAAAGACGAAGATTCTGCCAGCTCTGAGGAGATTGACTGGCACCTTGGGATTAATTTCCATAGTTAAGAACAAACGGAAACCAGAGTGTGGCTGTAGAGAATGCAATTTCTTCTCCAATTGCACCAACCACTGAGGTGCTAAGTGAACGTTCTTCAGCAACACCCATCTGCCACTCTTGCAGGCCATGTTGATGGCTGACTCGGCTTGATTGAAACCTTCGGCCGAACCAATGGCAATGCTAGAGATTTGCTTGTTCAATTCAGCCGCCAAATCATCAACACGTCCGGAAGCATCGAAGCCGGGTACAGAACAGAGTAGAGCAGGAGTGTTGCTGTTCAATTGTTTCTCCACCACAGCAGCAAAGTCTAATTCATCTTCCGCCGTCTGCATGTAGTCTTCACCCAAAACAGCATTGACCACATTGTGAGCAGCAGCAATGACACGATCGGGTCTAAAGGCTTGGATTAATAGCAATTGATGTACGGATGTTGCAATGGGACTAAGAGCCTTAGATTCGTCCCATAGTTGCGGTACACACTGTTCGGGAGAACTTTGTTGCAGCCATGCGCCCAATTCTGGGATCGATTTTAATTTATCGATAAGTTTGCGGAATATGTTAACACGGGTGGCTAACCGATTGACACCATCAATTTGTTCCAAAGTAAGGCCGTCAACTGGAATAGGGTTGGCCATTAAGCCTTCGCGACTTCTCAGGAAAAAGTTAAATTCGGCATCTAGATTCATTTCCGAAGTGCCCTTCAGATGAATCTTGCACATCAACAAAGCAAACGTTAGTCGATCATTATGAAGCATACCGCGAGCAACGCGTTCGTAGCAAACTTGGAACAAGTCGCGTGTAATGATACCCAATCTTTCCGTGTTATCAGATTTACCGTCCAATTTCTTATTATTATACAAAACAGTAGAGAAGATATCCAAGAACATCTTCAATGAGTACTGGTACAAGAAGTGAACTTGGTTCAAACTATCCATGGTGAAGTAAATGTTGCTGCACGCCACAGACAGAGGCAAGTACTGTTGAGATACGGTCTCGATTTCTCCTATAACCTTATCTGTCTCGTCCACCTTTTGATTGATGTCGTAAGCCTCTTTCTTCAAGGTCTCCAGGGTGGCAATTACAGAGTCGTCATCCAAAATCTTGCCCTTGGCATCATTCAAGGCCTGTAACAGACTCTTCTCCAATTGCCGCAGGCGCAAACGGAATTCTCCTTGTAATTTCAACAAATCAGATCTCTTCTCATCAATATCAGGACGTTCCGCCTTCAGTACTTGATTCAAACATTGCGATTGCAAAGAACTTCTGGTCACAGTGAAGTTGACAAAAGTCACTCGAGAGCAAATATCTGGAGGAAATTCCACTGTGGGATCTCTGGTTGAAAGGAAGATAACAAAGGATGGAGACAGATCAATATCTTGGTCTCCCAAAGTAATCAATACACGGCCACCACTGCGTCTCAATTCACGATTCAATACAGGATTCAAAATAGGATCGTAATTTTCGACATCCTGCACCAAAAGAGGATTGCCGAAACGTAAAGCCGATTCCAAATTCTTGCGGAATGAGTCATCTAAGAAGCTGGTCTTCGTAATCTTCTTGCCGGCATATTCATTAAGTAAGAACGTAGTAGCCTGACCCGATGGATCGATAATCAAAGGATAGCGGTTGAATCTCTTTAGCATAATAGCATTCTCAGTGCACAAATCATCCGTGGGCAGAGCATTGGCTTGCCATCTCAAACGTTCATCTGGATTAGATAGATATTCTGTACGAGCAATATCGGCCCTATATTGAATGTTAGCCGCCTGTAAGTGTTGACTCCATGTGGTGAAGAGATTTGTGCGATAATGTTGATCGAAGTAACCGCCATAGGCTATGAATGCAGCCGACAACAGTACATCACCAATAATGGTGGACATTTGAGATTTGAATGTCTCACTAGTACATTCCCAACGTTCGCGCTCAATGTTCAAACTCTTCAGCAAAGCAATGGAACGATCCACCTTGGCTTGGACATTCTCCAAATCGGTCTTGATAGCCTGAGCTTGGGAAATCAATTGGGCGTATTCCTCTTTGTAGGCGGCAATACTTTGTTCCAGTTGTTCGACCAGAGATTTCGTTTCATCGGCATTGGATTGATTGATTTCCGCTTGATCCTCGAGCGAACGCAATTCGTCGCGCAGAGGTTCGACGCGTTTTAACATATCAGCATATTCAATCTGAAATGAAAAATGGGGAAATAGTAGTAGCTGCAATTAGGAAATTACAGAATTATAATAAACAGTTTATTATAAAAAAAAGACAGTCGTTATTTTACGTGTAAAAAATATTCAATTTACAAAAAATTTCAAGTGGTCGAAATTTCCTATTCCAACTTTTTGATTAGATTTTATATTATTAGTGATGGAAATGATGAAATACGTGCTATAGAGTCTAAAACCGGAAGGTAGCACATGTGAAGAAATTATGGCATATACCATAAAAGAAAAAAATCGTTTCTCGGCAAGTGTTCAATCATGACATTGCTTTCGTTTTTGTGAGCTGCTAAAAGTTTGGGGACAAGACGGGGCTTTCATATCATGTCAAAAAGTTAATCCAAAATCGACAGAATAAAAAAATCAATAAACTATTTAATTTAGAGACGAAAAGTTTAATTGCCAAAGTAATAAAATTTGTACATTCAATGGAAACCTATACTATCGTATAAGATGATTTTAATGTTCTACCGAAAAATTTAGGAAAACAATCTTTAAACATAAAATATGACAAAAAAATCTGTATAATTTTAAGACTTGACACTTCATTTCCGATATTTGATTGCATATTGTCTTTTATTTTATCGATTGCTTAGCAATTTTTTGGTGCCAGGTTGCTATAAAATTCTATGGGAAGTCAAAAGATAGCATAGATCTTGGCGATTGGACGACCCGTTTGTCAAACGGAAATGTTCAATGTGAAATTCTCTTTCGACCGGCCCTGAACATGTTGAATCATTCATTGGCTCGCCTATTACAAAGAATTCACTACAGCATTCTACAAGAAACAAGTCAGGCATTCTACTGACGCGGTATTCAGTCAGGCTACTACATATCTTGAATAAGACACGAAAAGAGTTCAACGTGCATCATGTTTTCATACGACTAAATAGCTACCGCCGACATCCCGATTCGAAACAAATCATTTTAGGCTCTGGCTGAATTTGGTATTCCTGCGAATTTGATACGCCTTCAGTTTTTAGTAAAGATAGACGAAGATCTTACTGAGCTCTTTTACATTAAACGAGATCTTTGATAGGGCTATAATGTGATAACGAGGAAAGCTGTACTCAACACTATTGGCGCAATCTTTAAAAAAATACACATCTATGCTGGTGATATTTGAACCATTGATCGAAATCCACACTATGCATTTGGAGAGTTCTCAAGCGCTGAGAAGGATCCCGTAAAATTAGACTTGGCAGGAAAAGAGGATAAAACGAAGTATTTTTTAGCGCGTCTCATTGTCTGGGACGCTGCGTGAACGCTAACAACTATAACTTTGTAGCGGAGTATGGCTCATCTATTACGTTTCCGCCATTAATGGCATAACGCCAGTCTAGATGTTGAAGAAAAACATTGCTTGCTAATACATGATATTGTGGGCTTTGGTTAAATTATAAGGACCCGCTACAGTTAACAGCAAATATTGACGGAGTAGAAACCGACATCAATTTGATTATTCCTATCAAAATACAGTGACTGTGTTGATGCATTGAAATACTCCCGCATGAAAATGGAAGACATTAACAGAATATTAATTTTTCGAGGGAAAACTAAGAACTGTGTGAGTGCTTAAATGTCAGGCATTAAACAGTGAATGTTTTTTTTTCTCTTAATGTATTACAATTTAATTTAATTTAATTGATTTACAAAAATAAAAATAAAAATTATCAATTAGAGAAAAAATTATATATTCGTATTGAACTCAATTAGAAAAGGTATAAAAAAAATAAGATAGATAGATATGAATGAATGAAGCTTATAAAACTTTTGAATATGAGAGGAATATAAACAGAACTAACAAAAAAAATATCAAAATTATCAATTAGAGAACAAATTAAATATTAGTATTGAATTCAATTAGAGAAAGTATAAAAAATAAATAAATAATATCGATATGGATAAACGAAAGTCACATTAAGTTCCCAATATAGAAAGATATAACAAATTAACATTACGTTTCTAGACTGTCGGATTAAAACATTGAAGGAGTTGTTTTCGAAAATTTAAGTAGGACAGACTAAAGTCCTTCATGCACCTTGGTAATAAGTTGTACTGTCGAGATGCTCGAACAAGAAATGATTTACACAGAGCACCAATCACCTAGACTAGACCTAGACACATTTAAAAGAAATTATTTGGCTTCTTAAATTTAGGATTATTAAGAAAGTGTTAAGAAAAACTTTAATGGTAAGAAAAAATGTATACAATCCTTCTTTAAAAGGCTATTTTATTAAGTCTATTAAGAGACAAGTAATGAAACAGTCAATCAAATTTATTGTAATTAAAGGACAAAAGGTTGAAGCTTGGCGAAACGAATTGAAGGATCTTTTGTATGGAAGGTGATACAAAGTGAAGGCTAAAAATACACATCTTCGGTGCCTGACGGTGCCAATAAAAAAACTATTTGCTCAAAATCGAGCGAGGAAATTATAAAATGATAAAATTTCCAAAATCATTTATATTGTTGGTCCAACAGACGTAGGTTCATTCTGCCCATTTTTAATGCAGATGTGAGCTTAACAAAAAAAAATATTAGGGAGCACCAAACTCTAACGTAAATTTTCGTTTTCGCTTTCCAGCTATTGCTGGCCTTACTTGTTTTAAGCGATAAATTATTAAATACTGAATTCGAAGTGTGTTTATAGATCATTAAGCCATACTATAGACTTTCAATACCCATGGGGTTATTTGTATTGGAAACACATCAAGGTGTTTTTTTAATATTTGATAAAGATTGTTTACCCGTGTATTATAATTCTTTAATAAAAGTACAAGAAAATGTTTCACTGGGTACCTCTTATAGCAGCAAACTAAAATATCTGGAGTAAAAGATCCCTTTGACATGTCAGCTGCCTGAAAATCATGCATTAATTTCTTCTTCCGCCTCGAACACTTACCTGAGCAAGAGCCCATTTAACCATAGGACCGCAAGCCAACGAAGCACGATTAACCTTTTCAAAGTTGTAGTCAGGATTACTTAAGTACTTCGATTTCATCTTTTCACGGACTTCATCGCTGCATATTTGGAAGTGAAAAAGAAATGCATATTTTTATTATCATTAGCGACTGTAATAGATTGTCATATTATTGGTGGTTGAGGTCATGCTAAAGTGATGGAATGCAAAAAAGCGTAAAAGCAACATAACCCAAAGCCATACATTACTGATGATATAAAACAAAAAATATAAAAAAATGAATAATTTATGACAGAAAAGAAAATATAATACATAATGACGAAATTACAAAAATAGGAGTGTTAATAAACGTTATAAAGAAATACAAATTAGTTAGTTGAAATACAAAAAAAAAAAGTAAAAAAATTCTAAAACTCAGCGAGTTTTCCAAACAATAATAAAACTTCTACGAAACAAACGAAAAAAAAAACATGATTCCAACAACTGAAAACTACTAGTGGATACACAAGAAGTAGAACAACAACTCAAAAACAAAACGATACGTTTCATTCCAACATAAAAAGAAAAAAAACATAACGTAGAAAATTTGAAAAATTAACGATTTTATAAATATGTATCTCATGCTTACGTTATCATCTCAGTACTGAAGTTAGATACAATTGAATTTATGAAATTTTCACGCATTATAACAGCACGAATCGATTTCCAATCGGTTGCATTCTCGCCCAGTAATAAACAGATCGATTCGAGGGCCAATTTCACCACAGAGGGTGGATTTGCCATTGTTCTCACCTCAACAAGTTGTTGTTTGCGTATAGATTTTACAGCTATATTATACGTATGTTGAGATTGTAATCGAATAACAGAATTGTAAGTAAATTGTGATTAGAGGGAGAGAGAGACGTTAATTTGTTCATACAAAAACATTATCAACTAAAACTAGTATTTGTTGTGTTGTTGGTTAACATCTATCTATCTGATATGTTGTTAAGAACTTAAGTTAGAATTACAATTATTTTATGTACATTTATAACTGCAATCATTTGTTTATTGATTCACATATACAGATATTAATTTGCCATTTCAAAGATAATTCATTCGGAACATAAAACGTAACTTTACTTTTTTTTTCTTTCAGTTAAGATTATAATGAATACGATTATTTTTAACCTGCGGATAAATCGCAAATACCATTTGAAATTCTGTGCAAACATGCGATACAAATTGTTAAAATATTTTAAATTTAAGTAATATTTTCTACTTGTTGAAAAATATTTAAATGGCGAAAAAACGAACGTTTTTCTAACTCTTTGATTGAACGGGATCTGGCGAAATTTTTTGGCAGATATTTATTTTTAGTTCCATTTTTATGATCTTTTAAAAAAGTTGTTGTAGTAATGAATAAAAAATAAAATATAACTTATAAAATGCTGTAATTAGTTGCCTGTATTGGTTTCATTTCAACATTCAGCAATAAACTAGAAAATCCTGTTGATTCAATCATAACTTATATTCTGGAAAATACTTCTTTTATAATGAAGATTTATTTTATCGTACTCATAGCATATGTTGTATTATGGATAAATTTGAAAAAGTGTTCGTGACTCCGATATTTTTTTTTTTTTAAGAATATTTTCTTTTTATAAATCCATGTCATATTCATTGTACTTTCTAGGAATCGGAAAAAGGCACCTTCTCTATATGAATCCGTACAATTTAATTGCATATGGGAAGTATTAACCTACTTCCTTCTTATCTACTACTTTCTTCTTATCAGGAGTGATGACAGTGATAGCAAAAACTTATGTTTTTCAACATTTCTGGTACTGACTAATGCGTCAGTCGTTGAATCGATTTGTTAACAAATCGTTGGCCTGTTTCAACCGACAAGAGAGAGATGATAGTTTCTGGTAAAGTTTTTAAAGCAACAATAAAATTGTGCACCATAGGGTGTCAAAGGTAAGACGACAATATTTTCAAATATAGTGTCTACCCGGGTTGGTATTGACCCATGCACATGAGAAATGAGGAGTGGTATGTGCACATTATCCACGGCGGCGGATAACGAGCATAACTCATTATTCATAGGTAATGTGCGACTGGGTACCCATCGGTAATGGATAAAGCGACAAGTATGAAATATCACTTCAAATGCGACTATAGTTCGGAAACATACCTTCTGATCATGAAAATAACAATATTTTTATATTTCTAATGAGTTTTCCCCACCAATCAAAGCCATTTATATGACATCAAATCAATACGATTCTGAGTTTTAGATGCATTCGCATTATAACCAAATTTTATATAGGCATCCTTACGAATTTCCAACAATTGGTGACTCTTTCCTATATGAATAACGTCATTTGCGTGATTGGATGACTCACTAATCCGGTACTGTTTACCGATTTTTCTTATGTTGCGATTTGTTGAATACCTTTTGATATTGCATGAAATTTATTGCTTGATAAAAACCAAAAGTTTCATTTGACGCTCAGATTCAGAGTTACAGCTGTATTTATATTTTAGCGATTTTTCGACGATGTGTTGAATATTTTTTTTTTGCACAATTTTCCAAAATCCGCAGAAAAACATGGTATTTTTTTGATGAATGAGCGGTCCTTTTCGATAAACAAACCTCTCTTGTCAGGCGACAACACAGTAATTACAAAATCTTATTTTCTCTATGTCATAAGCGATGGTACCGACTATTCATTTACTTTGTTAACGTTTACTAAAAGTATGAATTTCATAAATCACTTCCCTTCCTGTTAATGGAAATATACAAACTTAAATTTGTGTTTTCGGTTTCAACTGTTTTTTCTTGGTTTTTTCTTAAAAGTACGAATTTCGAATAATCCCCCAACGCAACAATTTTACAGCAGCATCTATAAATTGGATATTCACAGAATGATATGGAATGTAGTCAACAGGCGAGCGAGAACATTAGCCTAGATAAATGAGCATTTAATGCAGAGTGTCCCCGTCAGGAAGGTATACTACTTTGTTCATAATTTTTGATTAAATGGAAGAGAATGGATCTTATATTAATAAATGTTTTATTTAATGTCGGCAATTATGTATGGAATACAATATCAGATAAATGTCTGAATCTGTTAGCCTCGCAATTGCGATCCCTTTTGAGCACATTTTTCATTACATTCTCACACATTTCACGCGGCATTTCATTAATTTCATAGCGAATATTCTGTTTGAGTTGCTAAAGCGTTTCTGGTTTGTTTGCATAAACCTTCCTTTTCAGATATCCCCACAAAAAGAAGTCCAGAGCAGTCAAATCAGGCGACCGTGGAGGTCAATCAGCATCATCATTTCTTGAAATAACTTGTTGTGGAAAAAGGTCCCGCAGTAACTGGCTGTATGTCTTGTTGATACCACATGTTAATCAAGCCCAAAGCATGTAGTTGTGGCGTTAAAAAGTTTTCAATCATATCACGATATCGCTCCCCATTAACAGTTACCGTTACGTCGTTTTCAGTTTTAAAGAAGTAACGTCCAATGATTCCTCCTGACCAAATTGCACACCAGACTGTGACTTTTAATGGATGCAAAGGTAACTGATGAATAAAATTTGAGGTTTTCCCATTACCCAGAACCGACTATTCTGTTTATTCACATATCCATTCAAATGAAAATGTGCCGCGTCACTCATTTTGATTTTTTCATGAAAATCGGGGCTGCCATGGGCGAGTTGCAACATCCTATTGGCATATGTACGGCATCGTAAATGGTCTTGTGGAAGAAGCTCTTGTGTCAACTAAATCTTAAATGGAAACAAATGTCAATCCTTGTGCAAAATTGTGGCCAAAGTTGTTCTTTAAAGACCAAGCTCCTGAGCACGGCGTCGAATTGAGGTTGATGGATTGTTTTGAACACTTCCTTGAGCAGCAGTAATGTTTTCAGCCGATCTTGCAGTACGTTGCGGCCCATGCTTGGTTCTATCGGATACAGAACATCTTTCTTCGAAATCATTCGCTACACGATAAATAGTGCGTCTTGTTGGCACGTTGTTTCTCCCAAAAATTTCACGTAACTTTCTCATCGTCACAGTAATCGATGATTGATTTTGATAAAATGTTTTAACGATTGAAACACGTTGATTTATCGAATATTTTTCCATAATAAATTTGCCACGTCTCCACTTCACGACTGCCAAATATGAACTCACAAGATTAATGTTTACCAAAATGGCGGCAAAACAAAGTAGTATACCTTCCCGACGGACACCCTGTACTAAATTATATACCTCCTCTTCGCGTTTAGATTTTACTTTATAAAATGTATTGAGATGAAACTCTATTAATTTTGCCTTTAGAAACACCATCAAAACAAATATAATTGCTGTAGATCGCCAAAGAATGATACGAAAATTAAACAATAAATATACCCAATAAAAATAGCGCCTGCATAGTTGGAAATTAACGTTTATCAAAAGAATCGCCAATGTAGCAGAACTACAAAAAAGTCACACAAATTAAAAAAAAAAAATTAAAAATCATAGGACCATACCATCCATACTATCTTTCCTATAAATCACTTTAGCTGGATAACTTTGTCGCCTGCACTTTAATGAATCAATTCAAGCCTCTATACATATATACTAGAGCATATTAATTAAAATATACAAATAAATTATAATGGAACTCGGTGCTTGGCATATTGCATTTGCATGGGGCAGTGGAGGTTGCTTGTGGGTGACACTAAGATATATTATGGATACTAATATAAAAAGAGTTTTTTTTTTTTTTGAAGCACATACATATGTGAATTTAGATTTTAGTTTCTTTCTTTTCGTATTAGCCAAAAACAAACAAAACAAATTATATTTACAGCCTGGCCAAATATTGCTAACTCGTATACAATGAATAAATATTGATTAGACAAAAAAAGGAACGTTTAATTTCGATACGGCATGGTTTAGCAAAAAATGAATTTGGATTTTTAATGGGATTAGAGATTTAAAGACGCTAATTAAATTTGTTTTAAGAGGGTATGAGTAGTATGTGAGAGAGATATTAGGACAAGTATGTATATAATATGTAGATATATATATATATATGCATATGTAAATATTGAAAGGGTCGTACGTGATATTTTCTGTTTGGAAATTGACAATGGACGATATAAAGGTATCTCTAACAATGATGCCACGCATGGTCTTCCAGTCGGGTGCGCTCTCGTTGAGCAACTCACACACCGATTCCAAAGCTAACTTAACTGGTGGCGGTGGATTTGCCATAGTACGAATTTCAGCCAATTGTTTCTTTTTAATGCCGCTAACAGCTAAAGATTTGTTTATAAGGTATAAATTAAACTTATGCATTTAATAGATAATTTTATCGTTTTGTTTAAAACACAACACTTAAACTACCTTAGTCTGTTTGTGGCGGTAAATGTAGCTATTGGAAACTGAAAGCTTACCTTGTTGTGCTTCAATAACAGCAGGTTCTACTTGAGCCAAATCCGCCATGACGTATTTACGCTTCTCCTCGATCTTCACGGTTTGCTCGGCCAATTTGTTTTGTAGTTCCTGGGATTGTTTCTTCTTATTTTCAGCCTCCTGTTGATCCTTAAACATCTGTTTCAATTTAGCGTTAGCAGCCTCGTTCTTAGCCTGAAGCTCTTGTTTCTTGACAGCCAGGGATTTTTGCATTTCCTCAACTTGTTCTAGAGTTTCAGCGATCTTGTTTAAACCGACATTCAAATGCAATTGTTGTTCCTCAAGATCACTGCGTTTTTCATTATAGAGCTTGACAAAGTGATGAATAAAGTCCAAATAGTGACGAGGAGTAACAGCCATGGTGCGACCACCACGTTTGGCCAAGCGAGCGTTGGCTTGATGTAAAGTTTGATGAACATACACGCAACTGTTGATGACAGCATCACGATGAGTTGGCTGAGCTGGCACAAGAGGGCATACAGCGGGGAAGAAATCTGGTGGAGTCCATTGTGGTTTTTCCAGATCGACACGAGTGGTGAATTCTTTACCGACTTGGAAGAGGGCCGAGTCGGACCAATCACCAAACCAATTAAGGACGCAACGATTGAATAAGGCCGGAGATGTGGCGGCGCGATCTTTGAGACCATCAGTAGAAGGATTCATGGTGAAAACTACATGCAAATTGCGCATGACTTGTTGTGTAAACCTGTAAGGAGGCGAAAGGAAATGTTAGGTGCGCAATTAAGTTCTTGCTGTGTTTTTTTTTTTTTTTTTTTTTTTTTGTATAAAAATGCAACTTTATTATGAAAACATGTTTACAAATGATTTGGAAGCACCGCTAGCTACTACTTTTCCCATTTTTCCGGCAAAGCTCGAATACCGTCACGGTAAAATTGTTCATCTTTTGAGGCTATCCTAGCCATTGCCTGATGTCGTTATATGTGTGGAGTTTATGGTCAATCAAACCGTGTGCCATCGAATGGCGCAAGTGATAATCGGACGGCGCAATATCTGGAAAATATGGCGGATGGGGTATGACTTCCCATTTCAGCGTTTCCAAGTAGGTTTTAACAGGCTTGGCCACGTGAGGCCGCATTTAACATAATTTATTATTTATTAAAATTCCGCTTCAGAAAAAAACGAGTCAATGTAAGAATTGAGTTGTTGTTTCGAATATGAATTAGAAACAAATTTCTAATGAAGTTTAAATAAAATTACAAAAATTTATAGCGGTTTCGAAATCACTGCTAAATTAAATTAAGTACGTTTTAAGAGTCACTTCATATTAAATCTGTTTTACTTTCATCGAAATGTTGTTCGAAAAAAAAATGTTATGGTTTTCTCTTGTGGTGACTTATGACAACACTTTTCGACTGTGCGTATTTGTAAAAAGGACTGACTCTTATGTAGTTTAAAATACCACCGATGTTTTCCGGCGTAGGTTTGTTTCAATTCAATTCAATTACTCATACCTAAACAAACTTCTCTCAGCTTTACGAAATATCTATATTACACTCCATGCTTTCCATCCTACTTACCATTTATATAATTCATCGCTAGAATCCAACATCAAGCCTTCCCTCTGAGCTCCTTCCTTACATTGAGTCATCAAAGTGGTGTATTCATCCCCTTCAAATAGACCGGGCACCTCGCCGTTAGCCAACAATGTATTCATACGTTCCAAGAATCCAGAGTCCAAAACATTCGATTCATCCAAAATGAAAGCGATCTTCTCATCTCTGCAACCGGAGCGGCGTAATACCGAACGTAAATCTTCATCAAAATCTTCGCCAGTGTATTTATTGTGGACCTTAATTTGGAATATCGACAAACCATTCATCCAAGCCACAAAACGTGAGAGAGTGGTCTTGCCAGCGCCCGACACACCGATAAGCAATAAATGGCCCTGGGGTTGACGGAAAATACGATCAATACGCAAAACATGCTCCAAAACTTCATCGAACAACACAAGTGGTACATCCAATTCCTCTTCGTAGAACACCTTAAGGCGGGCACGAACGTAATCGCGCAATTCTTCGCGATTGACAGGCATGTAATCCTTGGATAGCCAGTTACTATAGAGAATAGGACGGGACAATGCGTCGTCCGAGTTAATGCCAGGGAAGTGTTTTAAAGCTACCATATCAATGTTCTCATTAGTCCACCTACGTTCGGTATCGTCAACTAAACGATCCTGGAAAAGGCGTAGAGCTTCGTGGGCCCAGATGCGCACCAAGCCTTCAACAGGCAACGAGTCGAGAGGCCTAATAGCTTCGCAAATACCTCGAACCCAACGGGTCATTTCACGAGGCGAATAGACATAATGCGGCTGCATGTCCTGTGTGAAACGATCTTGAGAAGCCAAATAGAACTCCACCATAGCATTGGTCAAAGGTTCGGCATATCCACGCAATGTAGGCATTAAACGCAACATGGCTCTCGAGAAAGTGCCATAAATCTGCTTCAAAGATGTTTCGCCAGGATAGTCAACATAGATAATGGGTACATGACGCAAGAAACGGTGTGACAAGGGCTTACGTCCGGGATCAGTAGGAGGATTACAGGCTCCAACAAATTGTATGCGTTCCAAAGAGACCCAAGCTTGGTCGCTGGCGCGATAGAAACCTTTGTGTTCAACCAATTGTCTCAAGAAGGATATGACGCGTTGGGTGCCATACATGTCCATGTCTGGTAAATTGATTTCATCACAGAACAAAACCAACCACTTGCCAATTTGCACAGGAGATAAGACTACGCCGTTAGGAGTTTTACGGTATTCGCAATAATGATCGAATGTTTTAAGCAAAAGCTCGGGAGTGGTGGCAGAAGAGAAATTCAATCCAACCACCTCCATGTCGGGTAGAGCTCTCAAGGCCGAGAATAAAGTCATAGTTTTACCGGAGCCAGGAGGACCGCACAAGACTGCGAATTTTAAAAATGATTTTTTATTATTTGGTTGAACCATTTGTATTCAGAAAAACAACTTACCCAATGGTTTGTGTTCTGCCAACCAAGTATAAAGCAATGACTCGTGACGGACAGTATCCAAAGTGGGTACCACAATATCAGGAGAAGCAACTTTGTGGGTTTCCACTTCGATGACTGGTACCTTATTCGACCATGGCACCCATTCACCATTCATGCTAACTTCGAAATCAATAATGGGTACACCAGATGATCCGGGTAAGGGTATTGTGGTAACGCTGCGTACAAAGTCACCCAAATCAGTGCGCACTTTAAGTTTTGCATCACCAGCAAATGACCATAGAACAGAGTAAACTAAAGCTTTAGGTATATACTGCTCCAGTTGGTCGTTCGAGCAGGGAAAATCTGGATGAGTTGAATTGTAATTCAAAATATTTCTGAAAAAAAAAAATGCATAAATAAATAAATAATAAATAAAAATGTATAAATAGAAAAAGAGAAAAATGCTCGTCAAAATGTCTCAAACGAAGAGAAATCCTATTAACTGATTTGTGTTTGTATGTGTTTATATAGTAGTGATGGCATGTCAGCTGCGATATAATAAGAAAATTAAAATGGAGTTTTATTCGAAATATCCGATTTCCGAGACTATTTCCCTTTTTATATGTCTTATACATAATATAAATATTTGTTCTAGCTAGACAAAGACAATCGAAAACGCAATTTTAGCACAATTTCTGAATAGTTTTTTACCGAGATATTTGCAGAACTATGATACCATGGAAGCTAAAGTATACCGGCGCTTCGTGATAAGAAGCTTCCGCTCTTATAACAGAGCAGTTAATATAATTATAACAGAGCGTTTTTTGCCACTGCCGGTTGCCATTAAGAGTCAAAATTGAGAAGAATAATGAATATTATTATTAATTAAAATTACAATTTCCATTCTATTGTTTCGTATTTTTTTTTGTGTTCGCACATTTGAAAAAACGACTAACATATAACATTGCCAAAAACGTCATAAAAACGTTACAAACAGCGTTTTTTACTTGTACCGCAGCAGAGAAGCTTTCGCTTACGATTTGGGTTGCTCATATGTATATAAGTACACAATTTTTCGATGTTTAGGTGTGCTTTGACGAGCCGTGCTGGTATAAATAGGTCAATATGTTTTTTGAAAATCCATCGTTCTTAGCAATATAAAGTTTAGTTTC
>JAHXMU010000156.1:182139-211840 GCA_019455685.1 Philornis downsi
TCGGGCAAATTAGAACGACCAGCGTAACCAGGATTCATAGTGATGAAAATGGCCATATCAGTGGAGACACGAACTTGTTTGCCCACCAGTTCAACCGTAATGCTTTCCTTGTTGCTGTCCATTTCGTATTTAAGAGCTTCTTGGATAGTTTGAATTTGTTGGGAACAGGCTGATAGCATACGTTCCTCCAAACGATTGAATTCATCGAAACAACCCCAAGCGCCAACTTGACAAAGACCCACAAAAATGCGGCCCATAGCTTGGAAATCGAAAGTTTCGTCACAATTGAATACCAATACGAAGCGACCGAGCTGATTGCCAAGAGCTTTAACGGATTCAGTTTTACCAGTACCGGCTGGACCGAAAGGTGAACCACCCAAACGTGACTCCAAAGCTTGTGTCATAGTCAAGTAGCAACGATCGGTTAGAGGTGTTTGGACAAGGCGGTCCTGGACACCTAAATATTCGAAACCGTAGAAGAAGCGTGCATTAGCCATGTGGATAGTGAGTTGCTGAAGGACCTGAAGGATAATAATAATATATTATGTGGTATGTTGAATTATTTTATATTTTGACATACCTCTGTTTGTCTCGGGTCGAAGTAGAATCTCATTTCGCACAACCATTGGAAGGATTTTGGGCTGGTTACTCCGTTGGTTATCAAACGTCTGGTTACGGTACGTTTGTGTACAAATTCGTTTATCTATGTTGATCATTGATAATGTGGAGTTATTAATATTTTCTAGAATCGTATAAATCTTTTAAACTTACCAAATGTTCTAATTTCTTTCTACGCAATGGCGGTTGTTCCTGCAATACCGAATCAGCCAGAACATTCAAAGTTGTTTCTACAGTACCCAAAACGCGTTGTAAAGGTTTGGTGTTATTGCTTTCTGAAGCCTGCTGTAAAGCAGCTTCCACGTCCTCAGACCAAAGGATTTGTGCAGCCAACACGACAATTTGTGCCTGATATTTATCGCACCATTCCATGTACTTCTGTGGATCAATTTGACCCTCACGGAACTGTTTAATGTCTTGAACAGCTTGTGCCAAAAGAGAGGCAAGTGTGAAGCGCATTTGTTTTTCAACCAACGAAAGCCATTCGTTGATCTTTGGATGTTCTACTGTGGATACAGCATTGATAAATTTCACTTCTTCTCCCTCACGAGAGGAAATACCCAAAATTACGGTGTTGTCTTCATTCAACAAAATGGCAGCAATGCCGGCAAACATTTTCTTGAAGTGTTTTTGCAAACGGGCAATATTTTTGCTGTTACCAATAATTTCCAGAAGATCTTCATCTCCCACGAAATAGAAGCGGGGGAACGAAGTACGTTCACGTTCCAAATATTCACCCAAGGCTTTCTGAATTTTGCCCAAAAGGTCAGCTAAACGTTCGAGTGATCTTTGAACAGCTGGGATGTTCAAGACATCCATAACCTTAGGCGATTTGGCTACTTTCTTCATAAGGCCCAAAAACTCAGAACTAATACCTTGGAATCTTGAAGTCTCCTGAGGCAGAAGCGATTTAATGTCTGCACTGCCCGAGAATATTCCTTCCAAATAGACCCATCTACGTTGAACATCGATCCAAACATCAAAGAGAGCATTGATACGGTTCAATTTTTCTTCCCAGGTCAATGTTTCCTCTTCAAAAACCTTATAGAATGGTGATAATTTCATGGCAGCCACTGAGTTGATGTGCTCTTTGACCTTGTTGAATAGATCATCCCAACCACGAATAATGCGACATTTGTTTTGATAGTTAATCAAATCCAGTTCATAACTTTGCCAGGTATCTCTAACTTGCTTCAAGAACTCTTCCAGAGCCATTTCACCCTGAGCGACACGCATTATATCTTTGACGATATTTTCATTCTTTTGCAAGTTAACATCCCAAACCTGACCAAGGGTAAGATCAGAGATAACCCAATTTACACGGAGCTCTTTGGTCAGTTGTTTCCAGTGGCGTTCCTTCAAAGCGTCGGACTTTAGTTCGACAATCAACATGTTCACTTTGATGTAACTTTGTATTAACTTCTTGACATATTCATAAGACTCGTACATGCGTAAACGCGCTGGTAGCTCTTTGAGTTGTGCCATCAAAGCTTCCAGTTGTTGGCGAAGTTTGCGAGGTTGTACAGACAGCCAAGGTTTCTCACTGAAAATGAGAAATAAAAATGAGAAATGTTCCATGTTGCATTAGCTGGCATTACTTACCGAGTTTCATCAATCTGTGTCCAAACTTTAGATAATTCACTCCAGACGCCACGTAGATCTTGCAATTCTTCCAATGCAACATTCATTCTCTCCGAGCTGTTGTTGGGCACAGCTGATTCCTGCAATTCCAAAGCTTCCTTAGCCTTGGCTACATTATCACGTTCTTCCTTCAAACGAGAATATTTGCTCTCAAAGAGTTGCAATTGCTGCAGGGCGTCGTCGGGACGAATCTTGCCACCAGTGGGCTTGTTGTCCTCCCAATCTTTAAGGAAGTCAATGGTGCGTGTTTCAACCGCCTTATCTTCGGCCACAATCTTGGCTTGCAAGCTGGCCACTTGTGTTTGAATTGCAGTGTCCTTGCGTTTGATGATTTCATTGAAGGCAGACCATTCGCCTTCTATATTATCGACATGCAACCAGTTGTTGGGGAACTGGAAACGTTGACGTTCCAAAATGCGTTGAGCTTCACGGAACACCTCCACCTGTTTGTCCCACACAAGCATTTCCTTCTTCAAAGATTGGACATAAGTAATGAAACTAACAGCATCAGTAGTACTGGCAGCCTCTGTTAAATGACATGAATTACAATAAGTATGACTGTTGTAATTGCTGTGCATATAAGGTAGGAAAATACTTACCAATGCTTTGCATTTCCAAATCAGTTCTAGACTTGGATACCTTAGTGTGAAAAGTGGACATTTCATTGCCTAACAAGGTGCCGAATTTGCCCAAAGCTTCTTTATGCCAAGAATCATACTTCAATGTAACCTTAGCTTGAACTTTAGCATAATCAATGATGATGGGTCCATAAGCACGTCTGGTATCAGATGTGTCGAATGTAGTACGCGATTTCTTAATGTCATTCAAGCATTTTATCCATAGATTAACATCTTCACCCAAACGTCCATAGAGTGTATCTGCCTGCAAGTCCCATAGTGATTGATAACGCAACCATTCTTCCACATAGTTGCGAACTTCACTAATTTTACTTTCAATAGCATCATAAGCGTTTTCCAAAATTTTACCATCCGGCAATTTAGTCAATAAATTGCGATAGGTTTGCGAGACCGGCTTATCTAAACCGACCTGGTACCTTGAACTTTGCAAACGCACTTGAGAAGTCACAATGGCTTGCCAAGCAAAAAGTTGTTGCATAATTTGGAATCTAGCCTCCTCTATGGAGGGATATAAATACATTTGCTGATTGGTAATACGAATTTCATGAATTGCATTTTGAATTTGGGGTTCACCACCCAATTTATGAGTAGGTTGAGCTGGAGCATCAGTATCCATGGAAAGATCAACTTCTTTCTTGTTGCCAGTCAAAGCCTCAGTCCAAGCTTGTATACCGGCTTGTAAGCGTCCTGCCAATTTCTTTTCAACCTCTTCATCGAGACGTTGCACCCAAACGCTTAGGTTAGAGTACTGACGTAGAGACAAATCATCGACAGCATGTTGTATCTTAGAGAGAATCTCAACAAAAGTAGCAGCGCTGTAAGGACAAGTTTCCAAAGAGCGCACATCGACATCTAATTGCTCTTCGACAACCAAAAGATCTTCGACCTAATGAAGAAGCAATGGAAAATTTTATTAGCAAATAAAAGTTATTTAGAGTTTTAATAGGTCCCAGAAGTAAGCAAGTCTTTTCGTACATTGTGCGACAAAACAATGTAATCCGTATATTTCGTAGATTGTGCATGATTCATGTCAAAAAATTATTGTATTGTATTGTATTTATAAGGCAAAACAATACAACTCGTGTATTATTTTACTTTACTGCCTGATATATTTAACTTTTTACTTCTGCAACCGAGTGATAATGTGATCAAAATATCAATAAATTACCTTCTCTTGAAATTGGGTTACACATTCAGAAAGACGTAATACATATGGATCCAATTTGTAAGACTCCCATACCAGTCCAATGCCTTCAGAAACTAAATTCAATACTTCTTTGCGTAGACCAGCTACCAAGGGTACAATACTGGCACGATCTTCAATCTAGCATATGATTAAATAAATTCAAAATTAATATCATAACAAAGCATTACTTTTTAACAATGCTACATTTATAACATTTTTTGTTTCAGTATTTTCATAAAGGCATGCATTATGTTCCATCAATATGAGATTAATATATTCTAATAATTTTGAGTACAAAAATAAAAAAACTTTAAACGGAAACTCTAGGAATGATTTGAAAAAATGCTTTAATTACTACCTTGAAGACGGAATTTTGTGCTAAACTCCTATTATTTAGCTGCATGTAAGTAAGAAAGGATTTTGTATGTTTTGGTTTGGTTTCAAGGTTTTATGCAGGGTTCTTAAACAAAACAAAAATCAGTTGTAGTGTGAGTTTTGAGTGTTGTAGAGTTTGGAAACAAAGTATAGAGTTCAAAATAAATTTAACAAAGCATTCTTTGCTGCCCTTATAAAGAAGGTGCATGCTTGGGTGTACTATTGTTTAAATTAATAAAACAGGAATGATGATTTTAAGACAAAACTTTGCAAAAGTAAAAATCGGTGGTGGTATTTCGTGTTTGTAAATCATAAATAGTGAAAGTATATATTTAATAAAATATTAAATTAAATTTTAAAAATAGTAAAGAACTGAGACATGATGATTGTAAACAATTAGGGAATATAAAAGCTATGAAGCAAAGGTTAAACCTTAGAGATTCTAAAACATTTAAATTTAAAACAGGATAACAGCATTTTGTCGTTTTATCGACATATTTAACATAAATTTAAGTACAAATCCGAAGTCTTAATTAGTTTTCGAAAGACCATCTCTATTATGCTACATTTCCTATTGTGCAAAGTACTAAGATTGTCAGCAAAAATTGGCACTTGTGCCGATTTAAATATATAAGTTTTCAGTCAGTTTCATGTAAATCTTTAACGATATACCATGATGATGATGTACATTTAAATCCACTTTAAAGAATGTCAGGCAGTAAGGCATCTTTGGGCATTTAATTTAATTTTAAGTTATTCATTTTACTTTTGGTTCGAAACAATATTTCAATTCACTGTCAGGGAACAGTCATTTACATCAGCAGCTTTAGCGATCTACTTATTTGCGTTAGTTTATCTGGAACATCTGAGGAAAATTCTTCTAAATTCCAAACTAATTTAAAAAAGTGAAATCATGAACTAGTTGTAAGTATAAAAAATAAATTCTCTCGCATTTCGCATTTAGAACTTTTCGGAAGTCTTTACCTACAGCATGTGGATTTTGTTGCCAGCCCGATTTCATCCAAATTTGGAACCAATACTATAATATTTGTATAATTTTGTATTATTTCGACCTCTGACGACATAATAATCCTGCTCCATTTCCAATACGGAAATTACGAGCTAGATCCTATCAATTTTCTTAGAAATGGATCGCAACCATCTCAAATGATATAATTAACTGAACTGATTATAGGGCAATCCATATGTTAAATTAGACAATAATTCGTGTACAAAGTGAACTAATCTACTGATACAGGAGGCGCAATTTTTACATACCACAATTATTCACTCCTAAATAATAAAAAAAAAGTAAAAAAAATAATTAGCTTTGCAGTGAACTACTGTTACTCAATCGAGTATTCTAGCATAAATTCTGGTACCACAACTGAAATTGTTGATCAGTTCGTGGTCGCAAAAATACCTCGTTTACCACAATTCTTTATTCTATCCTATGGCCAATTTTTATCTTTTTGTGGGTTTTTATAACCGGAATGATAGACCACACAAAAATGTAAGATTGGTGCTAAACTATTACTATTTATGTTAAAATACTTTGCACTAGCTCCAAATATGGGGAAAAACGGCGACATGAAAAGATAAAGAAAATTTTGTTCCTTGGAAAATGTTTCTTTAATTGAAAAACTACGAAATATTTCAGTTTAGGTTTTCCTTAAAAACGCATTTCACTTTTTCCCATTCTAAAATTTATACACACTTGTTGTACACTCCTTTCTCAGCCCAATCAAAATATTTGTATTTTTGAAAAAAAAAAAAATGTTTTCGTAGTCGTTTGTTTTTTCACATATGGTCGTATCCTGCGAATTGAAATCTTGTTCTATATTTTTGTTTAAATACATACTTCTCGTGCCTAACAAATGTATATATTTTCACCTAAAAAATGTACATATTTTGAACATCAACAAATATATTATGTATTTAACGGATAATCAATCATTTTTCAATTCGTTTAAGCTAATTCTAACGGAGTCGTTAGTATACAAATACATACAAGCTTACAAATTCAGAAACAGTGAAATCTGTTAACTTTTGAAGATATTTTTCAAATATCTTCACTTCACATTTATAGTTTTTGTTTAATCTCTATATTTAACCTTTGCTAGAATACATTTAGAGAATACTACAACGGACAGGTATTCTTTATAAACCTACCTTTTCCAAAGTACG
This sequence comes from Philornis downsi, assembly GCA_019455685.1. Classification (NCBI taxonomy): domain Eukaryota; kingdom Metazoa; phylum Arthropoda; class Insecta; order Diptera; family Muscidae; genus Philornis; species Philornis downsi. Next base: position 188,785 of record JAHXMU010000156.1, read on the forward strand.
CTCATAAGTACGAACACTTTCAATCAATGAAATAGCATAAGGATAAATCTGATTGGCCTGATGAGCCTTGTTAACAATAGCCAAAGGCACTCTGAAAATGATAAGTCATACATGCGTTGTTGTCATCACAGATTCTTTTAGTAGTTATTTTTTGTTTCGCCCGCTCACCTAAAACTCAAATTCTTTATATTTCGAACTTCTTTTGAGAGCGTAATGATTTCTGGCAAAAAGTTAACGCGCAATTTCAAAATATTTCCTTTTCCCGAACGCGAACGAGCCGAATCGATGGTGAAAATGCGGCCAGTACTGCCAAAGTTACGTTCTTGCACTTTGCGTGCCCATTCTTGGAAAACTTCATCGATATTAAGTTTAGCACGGAAACTATCGCCATCAGCTTTTAGTTTTTGTCCTTCAATGTGGGATTCCCAACCTTTACCCAAGACGTCTTCAACACGTTTCAAATACATGGTCAATTGGTTATTGATCTGACGAGCCCAGATAATAGAGCCAGCTACTGGCGGCAAATCGCGTACGGTCGAAAGGCGACAGCTTTTCGATTGGGGATATTGGACCTACAAAACGTATAATAAAGAAAAAACGATTTACAAACGTTTTTCTCTTTTTTATTCCTATACTCACCTTGAATTTCTCATGCAAAGCCTCTATATCATCCTTTACTCTTTGTATCAGCTGCGTTTGATATTCTCTTATAGCTCCTCTAATGTGAGGTCTTACAAAGAGTGCATTAAATCTGGAGAAAATACGGAACATTTCATTAGCGTTCTTAGCAGTGCCCAATTGATCACGCAAATGAGCAGTGATGCGTGTCTCCACACGATCAATACGTTCTTCATAGCGTTTAACAGCAGCTTCCCAGGCTTCAGAGCCCTCCTTGGAAATATCCAAACAGTCTACCTCCTTAACATTTTCGTAAGCCAAATTGACTTCCTCAATAGCATTGGCATCATCAGCTTCAAGGCTGTAAGGCTGCTTAGTCTCGCCTGTATTATTTTCATTTTGTTGTTGTTGCTTTGTGGGCCGCAATACACGCAAGATAACAGTGCGCAATTGCTCATGTTGTCTCCTAAACTTACGCATATGTTCCATGCGCGTCTGTAACTTCTTATGAGCTGGCGAGACACGCCAGACCATTTTCAAATGTTCATCACGCTTCTTCTTCACAATGTCACGTAGGAGTCCTTGGAGTTTATCGTACTCATCATCCCAACAACTAAAGATTTCGAAGCATTGATTCATAACACGCTCGAACTCGTCGAATGGAATGTGCATAAGACGACGAGTACCCAAAACCTTCAATAGTTGTTGTGATAAATCACGAGAAATTGCCTCAATAAGTTTCAGGCAACGTTGAATGGGGTATTTAGTATTGCGAACTTTGCGCAAATGAGAGAAAATTTGTTGGACAGCTGGTCGAATTTTTTCCAACTCAGTGGCAGACAAAAGATCGTTAATGGGGAAATCTTTCATCAAAGGATTGTAATCATCCACCATGTCCAAAGCCTGTCTAAGGCCAGTGTCAGTATCAAACGACACAGTGGCATGGAAACGTTTGCCATGTTTGAGAATGTCTAAAGTGAGTGCAACCTCAGGGCTTGCACTCTTCTCTTGAATGCGACGTAAGGCACGTTCCAAATTCAACCAAAAGGAAATTTCCTAAAACGAAACAAACATGATAAATTTAAATAAATGAAACCTTACAAAGAAAGCAAAATTACCTGCAAGGCAGTACCCGATGACGGATCACGATCCAACTTGGTTACTTTCTTGATTTCCTTAATCCAACGGTTAACGCCGGTTTGCAGCTGATTCAAAAATGAGGAATCCTCCACTTTATCGCCGAAATCGGCCGCCTTCGCTTTGCGATTTTCATCCGCACATTTGCGAATGACAGAATTAACCAACGGGTGTGCCGTTAGCGTAATTTCCGGTATATCAATGTTTTGTTGCAAATGCAGCAAACCCATTTCAAGTTCGGCCAATTTTTTCTCCACTGAAGGTGCCACTTTATCACCATCACGATCGGTCCTGCCGGACTCTTTGACGTACGACTTGAAATAGGGCGCCAGCGATTTGCTAATGAAAGCATGTAAAGTCTCGTATGGAGAACCATCCGAAAAGTTAATAAGACGCAACTGGGAATGTATGGACTTGTCGGCTTCGATGACAGTGCCACGTTTAATGCAAGCCAACGAGGCCATACGACTATTAGTGAAATGAACATCGTTACTGATTAGATAGGTGACGAATTCCTTTTCCTCTTCACCTTCAGCAGGTTGCTCATTTTCATCTTCTGTGGGGAAAAGGAAAAAAATAATAAAAGGGTTTGGCGATTAGTGATGAGAAAAAAATTGATGATACACAGAATTATAAGGTAAATCGTTGATGAAATCAGTTTGTCCACCACAAGAAATTGTAAATTCTATTCCAATGCCTACTGATTACTCAACCCAAACAACGCCAAAATCCGCCAGCATCAAAATCTGCTGGATGTAACTCCTACTGACAATATATTTGCTTTACGAAAGGTTTAAAAACGAGTTCAATTAGTAGTTTTAGAAGTCACCTTCAGAAAGAAGTCTCAAAAAAAGTGAAGTGCTTTTACCTATACATAAACAAAATTTTATCGAAGTAATTTTTCAGTCTGGTGACTGTAACGTAATGTTTAGTTCACATAATAATCGTGGATTCACGCCACCTGAAATTCATTCTTTGAACGGTGGTAACTTCGATATATTTGGCGAACACTTAGAGTAGTCGAGCAATCAACTAATCTGGTAAAGATTCTCAAACTGACGTTTGAAATCGTAAATAAACTGTAACTCCCTTTCGGTAAGGCCAAGAGCAGAATGGTTGTAAGCTTACAGAATGTGAGGATCTCTATAATATTCCATTCACGGGATGTTTTTTTTTTATTATTTCACAGTCTGCTGCGGGCAAACGAAGCTTTGCATGAAATTTTATTTATAAAAAAAAAAAAAAAAAAAAAAAAAAAAAAAGAAGATTTTGATATTTACGCCTACACTAGACCATCTTGAATTTAATGTTATTATCGGTGTTTTAAGGAAGGAAAATTTGAATTCCTTGAAAACGAAGATTCGTTATGCATCATTGCAATATTACGATTCATCTATGAGATAACAACTACAGGCAAAATACTAAACTTCTAAAAGAATTACAAATTTGCTTCAGTGGACGTGACCAAGCAGAAAAATACTGAGGCCAATACGTTATCAAAACAGTTTTTAAGGAAATGGTGGTAGGGCAAACAATAGCAGAACTTAAGATTTCCATGATTCCGGTAACTTTGTTCGAATCCAATATTTTCTATGGGAAGTAAAAGACCTAAACTAGGATAAATATTGGTGCGCAACGAAGTACCCGCTATTTTTTTTTTTTTTGTTGTTTTTTTTTTTTAAATAAAAATACAACTTTATTATGAAGACATGTTTACAAATGATTAATTGAAAATACTGCCCATTGTTAGCTACCATTTTTTCCCATCTTTCGAGCAAAGCTAGAATTCGGTCACGGTAAAACTGTTCATCTTTTGAGGCTATTCACGAATCTAGACCGTGTGCCATCGAACGGAACAAGTGATAATCGGACAGCGCAATATTTAGAGAACCATTTCAGCGTTTCCAGGTAGGTTTTATCGGGCTTGTTCACGTAAGGCCGAGCGTTGTCATGCTGACGAATTACTTTTTCGCCCTTTTCCGCGTATTGTGGGTGTTTCTCGCGCAGAACTCGGCTCAATCGCATTAATTGAATTCGATACGATCCCTAGTGATGGTTTCGCTTGGTTTCAACAGCTCGTAATAAGTAACTCCGATCTAGCCCCACCAAATACAGAGCATAACGTTCACAGCGTTAATATTCGGCCGAGGCGACGACGAAGAAGCATGATCGGGCAGCCCCCATGACTTTATTTTCTTTGAATTACTGTAATTAATCAATTTTTCCATCACCCGTTGTAATACGATGAAGAAACCCCTTCCATTTTTGTCACTGAAACAGTAATTCACAGGCGAAAAGCGACGCTCAACGATCCTTGGCTTCAACTCATAACGAACCCAAGTTCCCTGCTTTTGAATCATTCCTAACGCATGCATTTGTTTGGAAATGGCTTGGTGGGTAACTCCTAATACCTAATAATACTGTCAATTCAGTGCCTTCGAATATTCTTGTCTTCCTTCATACTATCTGTCGTCAACATTAAAATCACCATCTTTAAAGCGACGGAACCGATCTCGACGCGTTGTTTCACTTAAAGCAGCATCTCCGTAAACGTTTTGAAACGTTTTGAAACGGCTTCAGCCGCCGTTTTCTTCGATTGAAAGAAGAAAATCAATAGTTCCTGCATATGGCGATTATTTGGCACAAAACCATACATATTCACACAACCGAAAGAATATGACGTCAAAGGAAACAGCGGGAACTTAATTGTGCACCTAATATTATAATGCGCTAGATCTTACCACAACTTATAATAGGTATAGTAATGTGGAATTTAGTCATTCATAATTGGGACAGCTGACAGGAATCGAATCGAACATATCAATTATAAATCTTATAGAATGCGGCATTTATTTATATTCCAGAAGATATACCAGAAGGAGCATAATGAGCTCGTTTAACATTTATAATTACCAAATTTTGTTGCATCCGTTACGCAATGCAAAAAAAAGAGAGAAAAAAAAATTTCTGTAAGTTTAAGGCAGGCCTGTGGACTTCTGCAAAAATTGGACTGACCTGTATCATTCAATGTTTAATATTTTCTCATTATTTTTATTATCTTTCATCTTTCGCCTATTTTTAGTGCACTTTAATTTGAGCGTTATAAGTTAATAGTTACTAGTTAATTTTATGCTAAGATATATTTAGTTTGTTTTTTTTTTTAATTAGAGTAGTATTTATTTCATGTGTTTTGTAATTTACTTAATATTGACCAAAGGCTTTAAATTACAAGATTGTTAAACGAAATAATAAGGGAGGATTATGGTGTGCTTTCTTGTCTGAACAAAAAAAAAAAAAATAACATGCAATGAGTGTTCAGAAATGCTCCTCAATCAAAAACGAAATGTATCATGCGCGATATAAATACACATTGTTTGAACTATCTGAACCTATGTTGTTCTACGCCATATAAATTCTATGCTATCAATGTTCATTTTGCTAATTTTTTCTGGTACCAACTGATACCTACCCTGTTCTCGTCCATATGGGTGAGAGTATAAACATTTTAAGATTTATTCAGATACTGGCGACCCTACTGCAGACAGTTGTGTAATTTATCCAGCTGTTCTTCAATCGTTACGTTATATACATATACATTATCTGTTCTGTCTTCGTCGAATTGAACTCCAATTTTTAGGCTGTACTTTTCGTTATTCGTTCGTTCGCTTTTTAGTTCTATTAAAAATCAATGACCGATATTTCTTGCAGAATTATTCAAATTTACTCGATCAATTCGCATTAATCAATTGATTATTCATAACATAAAATATTCATCCCAAAACACAAGAAGAGACTTCTTGCGTATTTCAATGATATTCCTCTTCAATAATTATCCGCTTGAGCCCTTTTTTTCTCTTTGACATTGCCGTCAGATAGTTTGTTGTCCATTTTTTTTCATTCTGAACGGGGAAATGATTATCGCTAAACTTATAATATTTTCTTCCTTTTTTTTTTTTGAGCCATTACTTGTATAGCATCTCAATTAGTTAATTAAATCTTAAAAAAAATTACTTGGAGTTATTAATTTTTACCATTTAATCTGTTATTACATTTTTCGTTGTATTATGGAGTAGCTGTAAATTCCAATTAAGGTTATAATTGCGTATTTTAGGACGAAAAACATACATATTGGAAAATTCTAATAAGTGAAGTAGACTGTCATATTGTAAATCATATTTTCTGGTATTAAGATATATAAACTTGTAAAGCTGTATTTATTGTTGAATTATGAAGAAGATACGTTGTAATATTGTAATTTAATCACATCGGCCTTAAGGCTTAAAATTACAATCCTAAATAAAGAAATTAAATTAAAATAAATATCATTAATTCCTATATAAATAAAATCACAGATATCTGTTATAAAATTGTAGTAGATACTAGAAATATCAAGTATCGCATCTACTACGAACATTACTTGACCAAACGTCGTTCAAAAGCAATCCCATATGATTAAAGTACAGCAGAACGTTATATTCCAAACGCACACATTTCTTAATAGAGATACTTCATATTATCAACACAACTACTACTACGTCTTCTCGGAATATATTCCTCATTCAGGTTCTTCCTTCCATCTTCTCCTACCTATTCGCACATCAACATCAAACCATAAATTCAATAAGCGTCCTCTAAACATTCAAACAAACGTACTTGGGGAGTGACCTTGTCCCATTTTTTCGCTCAATGTTACAGTATCCCAACAATTCTATATGTGTATACAATTTGTTTCACAATATCAGGGTAGAAAAAAACACAACCGAATGAATAGACATGGCTGTCAACCTTGGTATATTTGCGCATTCAAGGTGAAAACCTTGAAGCTGAAGGTAACATCAAAGTACGTTACTCCCGCGATTCTATAACCTTCATATCAATGCTATGGCATTGAACGGGACCTCATTTAGAATGCAACCTTCAATTTAATGTCACGTTCATGGCGTTGTTGTATAAACGTTCGTTGTGCCCGCTATACGTAAGCCGTTCAGCAAGTTGTATTAGTATAGTGAGCTTCTATAGTATTTGTTGTAAAGTCTAATCACACAAGGTCATATTTATATTGAACAGAAAAATCTAAAAGCTTTTGTGACGATATACAGTATTCAAATACAAACCGGGAAGAGAGATCATGGCAGTGCAACGAATTGGTTGACTCATACAAACATTATTGTATTTGCAATTGGCGAGGAAAAGATGACTAAGATCTGATAGAATTTGTTTCTAGTAATAAATTAAATACGATACGCCGCTTCGTACAATATATTTACAATATGCTTGGACAACTACGAAATTTGGAACATAAAATAATTATAAAGAATAATAAGAATTATGGAACAATACAATAGATAAAACTGTAGGCTGCTGCAGTCCACAAATTAGGAGTTGTTATGAAAAAATTTAATTTCGAAAAATCTGCCAATTTTGTGTGAAAGGTACCCGAAGTGGTGGTCGGATATTGTCAGTAGTTCTATTCCCTGCTGCGATCTGACAAATTTTGGTCGTGTTAAGTTTTAAGAAGTTTCATAGAAATTTTGCATCAATTATCGCGTAAACTTTCATTTTTCATTTCATTTATTCATACATCGTGATGCAATAAAACCAAAAAACCAATTATATAACATCAGAACTAAAATATAAAATTCTTTAATACAATATTAAATACAATATTAAAAAAAAATTAAAGTTAAAGTTAAAAATAATATATGTAAATTCAAATAAAAATAACAAAGTTTATATTAATGGTGCTCCAACCAATACAAATACAGTTATAAAGCAAATAAAAAAAGAAAAACCAAGCGTCGATAATGAGCTCATAATGTAAAATAGGCTACTGAAGTTCATTTAATGCAAATATATCTGTGTGGGAAAACCTGATTTGAATAAGCAACATTTCGTAGATGCAAAGGGAGCCGATTCCAAGCTCTGCAAACGCGCAGCATAAATGATTTTAAGAATATAAAAGAGCCTAATATAGGAGGAATTACAAGCTGTAGATTTCTAGTTGATCTAGTGAACCTAAATCTACTTCGAAGTAAAGATGGTGAACCAGATATTACCAATTTATTAAATGATTTAATGATTCGAAATTCCATATTAAAAATCCTCTCAATTTTCCTAAGGCAACCAAGATTTTTTCCCAAAAAAAAAACTTAAATACCATAATTAATTTGAGACATCATTTGAGACATCAGCAGGCATGAGCTAACCTCTCTTTAATATGAATTGGAAGGAATATATTGATATTGTACAACTTCCGCAGAGTAAAAAGTATCTTTGGAAATATAGAACCACTAGGAACACGAAAATCAAGTCGTTTATCAAGTGTTATGCCGAGGCACTTCATTTCATCTACAAACTCAATACTGTTTCCATTAATGTTGATGTCAAAAAACTGAAAAGATTGAAATGAGACAAAAAGTATAGGTTTAGTTTTACTACAATTACTACAATTATTTTCATTTAACCAATTACTTATATCACTCAATGTGTTATGGATACTACATTGTAACTTATTTACAGAACTGCTCCTGAAATCTATCTATGCGATATTCCTATGCTATCAAAAGTATAGAAGAAAGTAGTGGGTTGCCAGCGGACAATTTTTCGAATAACATACAATGTACCTTTTTTTACAATAATTGATCTGCTTTTGGCAAAAAGCGACAGAGAATTATTTGTACTTTCAGTGATCGTTAGATCATGAAAAGCATATTAACTACTTTTCTGTGGATTTTAATAGCACATTTCTATATGTATCTTATTCAAAAAACATGTTTTCTTAGGAAACTCCTTCAAAAGATATATTTTGAATGAAAGTTTTTTTACTGATTAATTTTCGAACAGAAAAATCGTATCTAAAAACATATATTTTCATTAATTGAAGACTGCCAAATGTATTACACAGGCACTTCATTACTGTAGATACTCCCATGATAATGAGAAGGGACACCAAAAAAACGTGTTTATGTCCATTAACAGTCTTGGGATAAATTTGATTTATTTTTATTCAGGATTGCAATTTTATTCATTAAAGGCGATTTGATTAAATTACAGTATTACAACATACCTTCTCCTTCTCGATAACAAATACATTATAAAACTTTACAATACTAATGTTATAAAAATTTTGCATATCTTATTAGCAGAAAAATATGATTTACAATGACAGTTTACTCCACTTATTAGAACTGTTTATTTTGTATGTTTTTCGTCTTACTATACGGAATTATAATTTTTGGAATTTACAACCATTCCATAAATTCTTTGATTATTACACAAATCTTGATAATTACGATAAATTCTACTTGTATTGTTACACTTTTTCGCTGGGAGAGACACGCTTCTATAAATGAACACTTTCTGTCAATGACACGTGTAATTAGAACCCTTAGATGAGAAACTCTGATTTTTCCTTGACATATTCTGTACTGAAACATTGCCTCCCATTATTTCTTTCCTCGAGTTCGAACAAAACAAATTTGAAAAATTCGATTGTCGTGGAATTTTTAGCCATTTTATTACACTTTACGGAAGGTTGCAACGTTTTGTTAGAAAGTTATACAAAATATATTAGTTGCAATTAGTATAAATTGTAATAAAAGCCATATGTTACTCGCATATGCAGATGAGTGGCAGAAAACTACGAGATGTTACTGCAGTCTTCTCCAGCATCGAGAAGGAAGCAGCGAAAATGGGGACGAGGACAAAACAGAGTTATTGGTTTCAACGAACAAAGACTCTATTCATTTGGAATGCTGTGTGAACGTTAACCACTATAGTTTTGAAGGGGTGAAAGAATTCATCTACCTCGGTACCGCTGTAAACAAAATAAATGATGTTAGCATGGAGGTATAGAGGAGAGTGCTGCTTGCTAACAGATGTTACTATGGACTAACCAAGCGATTCAAAGCTAAAACCCTTTCTCGACAAACAAAACAAACAAACAAAAACAAACAAAAATCCGACTGTACCAGGCGTTGGTTCTACTTGCTTGTTATATAGCGAAGAATTCTGGGTTATGACGTATTAGTCCTGGCAGTTTACGAGAGGAAAATACTCCGGAAAATATATAGACCCATCATCGTTAACGGAGAGCTATGAGCATACGCCGACATCGATTGCGTTGGCTGGGTTATGTTGTGAGGATCGACCCAACGCTCCGGCGCAGAAAGTTTTCGACAGTGAACTCGACGGACGGCGCAGAAGAGGGCCACCAAAACTCCGTTGGAAGGACCAGGTTTTTGAAACACTATCGAAACTTGGTATGGCGAATTGGAGGAGAAGCGCTTGACTATTTGCAATCGCCACCTAAGAAGTACCATGTAGAAATCATCCACTAGTACTAGTTTTCATATCTTGTTCAGTAAACTGTGGACAAAAATTATAAAACTGTCCTTTATAAGTATTTTTTTGTCTATAGAATAAAGAATAGAATGGAAAAAGAGCGATTAGTTGCAATTTCCAAAATGCAGGTATAGAATAGAGATAGAAAGTCTGCTATTTGAAAAATCTCCAGAAATTTTATCATTTTCAGCTTGGTTTTTGCTAAAGCGGCGTTACCAGCCGCACATTTGATAGAGTAGTCCATAATAAACTTGAAAGAAAAGACTTGAGAAAAGTGTTTATAATTTCTCTAATACAAGTGGGACGCACTTTCCGAATAAGAAATTTTGCTTTCCATTTAAAAAATAAAATTAAAACAAAATTATTTTTACCACACTTTTCATGTAGGAGATATGAATGTGTCCATAAACAAAAGTAGCTTCGTGCACAACTTCCAACGAAAAAGGTTCCGCCAATGCTACATTCGGTATATAAAGCACACATGCAACCATTTCATTGTTTGAATTAACTAATTGACCATCTCACTACAACTATTTGAACTCAATTACATTACTCTCGTAAATGAAACCAATTATAAATAATTTCATTACTAAACGTAATGAAATCCCAATAATTGTTCAAATTCAAAAATAATCATCATTACTACGTCATCCCGACCATTTACGTTTTAAGTTAAAGAACTTGATTCTATTCAAACTCCTTACTTTGACATTGACACCTACATCTCTCCTTATACAAGGAAAGAGGTTTCGCTACTTCGCGGTGTTCCGAAAACAATATTTGCTGCAACCAAATGCTTTCTTGAACCAATTGTTACTCGTATTATAAGGAATAAGTTCCGTAAAATGTCTAAACTTCCCCATTATACAGTGCATTTTGATATTTAAATGAGTTACTAGTAAAATAAAACGTATACGTAAACAATAAGCAACGTTAATAAATAGTAAATAGAAAGATATAAAATGAAATAAGAATACGCTATTGTGCACTCGGTCCGACCGTCTGGTAGCATACTGAGCCTGACTTAATTTCTTACAACAATCATCTACTGACGTATGAACTTTATGACGTCACAGCCACCTCACGTTCACACATTCTAGATAAACAACACATGTTATTTTGTTTGTAAACATTAGTGCAGCAATTGTAAAAGATCATTACAAACTTTCGCGGAGACACAAAATCTAATTTGTTTACAAAACAAAAACAGCAGCTGACATTTGTTTATACCGGCTTTTTGGCGCTTGTCCAATTTTTGTAATAGAATAGAAAGTCACAATATGGAGTAGAACACCAACGAAAATGAGTCATCACAATCCGCTATGACCTCACTTTTTCTCAGCAAATGGCAAGCTTAACAAGAATCGATTTTTCCCATATGAATAAAAAAAAAAATGATCAGGATAAGAAACCAATCGCAAAATTGTTTATATGCCAAATAAAAAATCTGCTTTCCTTGCGAACAATAACCATGTGATTTGGATTTTTGGAAGACGCCATCTTGGGCGTCGCCAAATCGCTCCGTTAAAACTTACTCATGCATACCTTTTAAGCAATTCCTTTGTATGTACAAAGCTTGTACTTGAGGGTCCGACAGGAACTTTCGAATTTTCTCCTGATTATCCGGATCCTCCAGGGCCACATTCAGAGCCGGTGGCACTACGTCCTCTTCCGGCAATAGAATGGTTACTGCTTTGCGAATATAATTAGCGAAAGCTCCATAATCCACAATGGTGACATTTTGTACCGCCTCCACCGAAGTGTCGGGATTTTCCAATGAATCGCCCATGCGGAAATACTTTCACTCTAAATAGTGCAGAAGTTTTTCACTTGGTTTTAGTTGAAATATCTTAACAAATTTAGATTTTTGCAAAATTTTCACGGAGTGCCGATTGATTACGTCCACACTTGGCTAAAAATCAATCGACTATGCATAGAAGTTAGTACAACGATGCCGGATCAAAATATTGGTTTTCGTATAATGGACGTGGGGCAAATGCAAAAAATGTTTCTTTCATTTACTGGCTGAGTATAGTAATATAATGAAAATAATGAATGAAAGTTGGGTTTTATTTTACTAGGTGTTATAAAAATGATTTTAAATTATAGTAAATTATAGCATTTGAAAGAGATGAGTAACCCAACAAATCTTAATGAAAATCGCCAAAACATTGATAATATGGGTGGCAATATTATGCACATTATCATTTGCTATATTGTAATAGATTAATATACAGTAAGCACTCTAAAAAAGCTTTTCGTAATCGTATATATTTTAGATGTGCATGACGGTGTTGGAAAGCATCTTTATATACTACTGAAATCATACATTACATCATTTAATTATTTGAACCAATTAGTTACAATTAATATTTAGGTACAATTATTTGAATATTATTTTATCATTATTATTTTATTTTTAGGTATTTCTTTGAATAAAAAAACACTGCAATGGGTTTCGTGGCTACAAAGAAAAACTACTTAAGCAAAATTAGGACAAAGTCGAGTTTATTTGCTACGATTATTGTACCTGTTGCAAAGCATATTTACATCCAACTCACTTTCCAAAATTCGTTATAGTTCATTAGTTATAACAAATCTTAAAAATAGCGATTTCTGAAAAATTACATAATATCTCTAAATATTGATATAAGTTGTGCTCATAGCGTGACATCCAAAATTGCGTATATTTCGGAAGTTATAATAAATTTCCATGATTCTAAAAATAGAAAGTATGTGATCTCACTGAATGTGAGAAGCTCTCCCACATGTCATTCATGGGATGCAAGTAAGTTTTTTTTATATTAGCGAATAAATTGTAAAGCAATATACGAGTAGATTGAAACAAATTAAAATTCGTGAGATATGTGTCAACTTCCTTTATGGAATATCAGAGAAAAATATAGATGTGGCAACAGCAACAGTGTATTCCGAGAAGGGAAATGCTTAATTTGACGCATTACTTTCGTTATTATAACCATCGCATCATTAGAAGATTTTCGTTTGTTTACGTTTTGTTCCGCTTGTCTGTTTATATTATTCGTCTTTTTATTCATTGGACTTTGACTCCATCAATGGACTTTGTTCTCTAAAATGACAAAAATCGACGAGTTATATATTTAAACTGGGTAGCGCCATATTAGTTATTGCCTAGTTCAAATTTTGGCAGTCTAAAAAGGATGCATATTTATAGTGTTATTGGTATTTGCGGTACTTTTCCACTTTTCTATTGGACAGTGCGCAACTCTTCATGAAAATTTCGTTTGGGAATATTATTACAGATTTATTTTGACTGTTACTTTATATAAAGCAGATATTTCGATAACGGTTAGGCAAAAAGGGCTATACCCTTGAGAGTTAACGGGGTTCAAACTTTAGAAATTCAAATATGGGTATTTTCCTCACAAGATTCCAAAATATATTTTCTTGTAGATGTACTACATACTACATACTGTATACTAGCTTTAAAACAAAAAGTTAATCAAAAATGTGATACTTTGCTTAGCCGAGCAAAAAATTGCTTAACATCATGAGCCACGTTATCCAAGAGCGACGTGAGCTAGTGCAAGTTCAAAAAACTGAATACTATCATACATTTTCATTAATATAACAAAATGTCTAGCCAACCAAGCTGCATACAGCAAGTTTTCGACGTTTTTTGCACCTGGATTAGCTGGATGGTTCTAATAAAATATCGCTAAATAAAATCTAGTAGCCATACTCTGGCAGCGCCGCACAATCTATTACAATATGCTTAACAGCTGTTGGTTTAATATTGTCAGCTGTTTTAGTTAGTGGAAGCCACAGGGGATAAAGATTTTTCTGCTGATTGTTTTCTTGTAATTTGGACGAAATTAATCAATTAAACTTAGCTTAAAATGAGAATATTTCTTCGACCTCATATTCTCCAACAAGTCGGCAATATCTATAAAAGAAGATGGTTGACACAGGGCTGTACGGAATTGAAGGTATTCGGTGTTAAATTATGGGATGATGCAACGTCTTGAGATTTGTTTGATTTCAGGACTTGGAGTTGACGAATGACATAAAGCACAAAATAGAAAAACACTGGAAGCCTTCCTTGAATCAGAACAAATTTGATTTACAAAGATTGGAAGATAAATTTTATGTCCTCTCCATGTTCCCGTATCCTTCGGGGAACTTACACATGGGCCACGTGCGTGTGTACACAATCAGTGATACAGTGGCCCGATTTCAACGCATGTCTGGTCGGAATGTCTTCCAACCCATAGGATGGGATGCTTTTGGCTTGCCGGCTGAAAATGCGGCCATTCAAAGAGGTGTTGAACCAAAGCAATGGACGGAAAGCAACATCTTACAGATGAAACAACAATTACAGGATTTGGGTTGTTCATTCGATTGGGAACATGAAGTGTCCACATGTAGTCCCGAATATTACAAGTGGACACAGAAAATATTCTTAATGATGCACAAAGAGGGCTTAGCTTATCAAAACGAGGCCTTAGTCAATTGGGATCCTGTGGATAAAACGGTATTGGCTGATGAGCAGGTGGATGCCAATGGCCGTTCTTGGCGTTCAGGCGCGAAGGTGGAGAAAAAGCTACTCAAACAATGGTTTATTAAGACCACGGCATTTTCCCAACAACTATTGGAGGGATTAGACGATCCCACTCTCAGAGATTGGAGGGATATTATTAATTTACAACGGCATTGGATAGGAGAATGTGACGGATATGTTTTTCAACTTCTGACTTCTGCCGCCAGTTTTCTTCGAGTTTGGACTGCAAACCCAGAACATTTCAAAGACACCAATGCTTTTGTGGTCTTAAAAACATGCCATTATTTGGCCAAAGACAACCAGAAATCATTTGATATGACTATAGAAAATCCTTTTACCGGCACTATTATGCCAGTCATATTTAGTGATGCTCCAAATTTTGCGGAAAAATGCGATGTGTATTTGGCATCACCTAGTTTTAGAGAAGAAGATAAAGAATTACAAGAGTCGCTAAGTTTATCATTTTTTGCGAAAGATGATTTGGCCAATACTAACAGCAATAGAGAAGCACTGAGAGCAGAAGTTTTGGAGGCTGCAAAAAGGTTAAAAATTGGCGGATACAAGGTGTCGTCCAAGTTGCAAGATTGGTTAATATCACGACAAAGATACTGGGGAACTCCAATACCTATAATACATTGCGATAAATGCGGTGTTGTACCTGTGCCGGATTCACAATTACCCGTTGTCTTGCCGGAGAAGGTGGAATTAGAAAAAAATCGTGAGGAAGCCCTCAGGTGTAGCTGTCCTAAATGTCAAAATCCTAATGCTGTACGGGAAGCAGACACAATGGACACGTTTGTGGATTCCTCATGGTATTATCTTAGATATTTAGATCCCAAAAGCAAGGAAATCATATTCAACAAAGACACCGTAGCCCATGCAATGCCCGTTGACTTGTACATAGGAGGCAAAGAACACGCCGTATTGCATTTATACTATGCTCGCTTTATGAATCATTTCCTACACTCCCAAGGTCTGGTACCCTGTTCAGAACCATTTTCACGTCTGTTGGTACAAGGCATGGTTATGGGCAGATCTTTCAGGGTGAAAGGAAGTGGCCGCTACGTGCAGGAACATGAAGTAGATATTGTAAATGCCAAAAAGAACCAAGCTGTCCTGAAGGAAACCAAAGAGCCCGTCATAATGACGTGGGAGAAAATGTCAAAGTCGAAAATGAATGGTGTTGATCCCACAGATATGTTCCGTGAATATGGCACAGACACAACCAGGTTGATCATTTTGGGAGATGTGGCACCAACGTCACATAGGAATTGGTCAAGTGCAAGTAAGTTGAATGACCACGGGCAAGGGGAATTTTAGAGATGGCTTTGCTATAAAAAGTCATGTTTTTTTTCCTTCTAAGTTGTGCGTATGACAAGTTTCGGGCTTAAATCTGAACCGCTACTGGATTACTGATGCGTTATTACTTTCGTGAAGCTTCTAAGGCGCATAAATGTCTTTATAATATGAGTGATGTTTTCCAGCTGGCAAATACTTAATATCTATAATATACACTCTGCTGCTTGTTTCAATGGAAAATGGAATTTGCCGGAAAATATCTTTCATTATAGATATCAAGAGTATTTACTAACAACAATTTATAATGCGAAAACGTCACTTATCATGTGAGGTATTAACAGTTGTGACGCAAAAATCTAGTCTCTAGATAGTAATAATGAAATACAAATTTTCACGCGAATGATCTTATTGCTGGGCATTATGTAAAGAAATAGGTACCATTTTTGATGAAGTCCCTATTTTTGCATATGCAGCCATAAAAGCGTAATACTCGTAGGTCGGAAAATATTGCAATAAAAAACGTATTGTTGTCTGTTTCAGCGTTTCCTGGTATCTTAAACTGGCAAAAACGTTTATGGTTGACCGTTAATGAATTCTGCGAACTTCGTTCCTCTCCAGAAGAAGCAAAAATTGATTTAAATTCTACTGAATTCCTAGCCGAAGATGATAAACTATTTGATGCAAGAAATTTCTATGTAAAAGGAGCAACATTTAATTATCGGCACTCTCATCAGCTCAGCGTAGCCATATCGAAAATGCAAGGTCTAACAAATTCATTGAGGGTAAGTCATCCATTATTAATTTTTCTATAGAAAACCTTTTTCAGTTGAAATGTTTTTTATTTTCTTATGAAAAACATGAAAAACAAATGATTAGAAGAATTGTGAAATAGGAAAACAAGTATTTTCACCAAAACAAAGGCTTATGAAGAAGTCCTGATAAAATTTCATAAAACCGAAAATGATCTCTGTATGAAGCTCTTCTTACCCATAGGATTTTGTCTCAGCACTTCAATTATGTATCAGTACCTTTTGAACTTTCGATTTTAAGGACTTGAAAGCCCTGGTGAGGTTTCGCGAAATTCGAAGTTTGTCTTTTATGGTTATGGAAGACTTATTCTCCATAAATTTCTTTAAAATCTATGCTTTCAAAATATTTTAGCCAGACTTAACAACCTTAAAAGCATGTTAGACTTTAGGCCACAAATAAATTTATACAAATTCTATGCTGGCCCGTACATCCACAAATTTGGATAAATGCTGATAGTCCCTTTCTGGGCTTGGTGTTATAGGATAGCCCCAATACATCTGGTACTTGTTATTCGGCGTACTAAATTGATTTTTCACTGAAGATTTAGAGGTCTATGAGTTTTTGGATCTACAGTATTATATATTTCTGTTATGCAGTCGGTCATTATCTATTGGAAATTTACGTCTATTTACTTCTTAGTTTTGAGATTATGATCCTAAATGTATTCCCAAAATAGTTCATAGACCGTGCCTATACTATACTGACTACAGAAACAATTATATTTGCCGTAGAAAACTTTGCAATCAATCCTATGGGAACAAAAAAGCTTTGTGAGGAGTAGAAAAAAGACGAAATATTGCTTAAAATTATATTCTGATTTCATCTATCATTGAAAAAGCTTTATGGAAGTATGACCAATAAATTTAAGTGAATTTTATATTCGGTAAATCATGTAAAATGTAGGTAATTCTCCTTTACATTACATTTACTTACTATAGTGAGAGTAATGCATAAAGAATTTTAGGTTCTTCGTCTACATCATTTTCTGCCATTTTCCGAGCTTCTTTTTAAAATTACATGTAATATGCAAATTAAAAAAATACCTTACTTAAATCTATGTACTGTAAATTTGCTCACATAGACAATTTAATGCAAAAGGACATCTACTCGTATGTGACCAATTTGCTATATGAAACCTTTTTACAAAGACAATTCTTTGTGAAAAATTTCTATGAAAACACCTTTCTCTATGCAAAGTGTCGATGATAACACTTCTGCATAAAAAGTTTCTACGGAGACGCTCTTCAAAATGAAAAATATGTATGAAGGCAAATTTTTATATGGAAAAGATCTATGAAGACATTTTCCTTGTAAGAAATGTTTGTGTTTTGCAGTTAAAAACTAAAAAATAAAATAAAACACGTAAAGAATTACACTCACAGAAGCGTTGTGTTTATATAACACCATTTGTTATAGATTTCCTTGTCTGCACATTCTATGATTTCATAAGATTTAGGTCACTGCTTTTATTTCACAAAATATATACAGGGTGTCCGTCGGGGAGTTGTACTACTTTCTTTTGCCGCCATTTTGGTAAACATTGGTTTTGACGGTTCATATTTGGCTATCGTAAAGTAGAGACGTGGCAATTTTTTTATGGAAAAATATTCGATAAACCAACGTGTTTTAATCGTTAAAACATTTTATCAAAATCAATTATAATTGCCGACATTAAATAAAACATTTATCAATATAACATCCATTCTCTTTCATTTAATCAAAAATTATAAGCAAACAAAGTAGTATACCTTCCCGACGGACACCCTGTAAATTCAAATGTCAGCGATTCCTTGCACAATTACTTGTTTTTACACATTCCACGCGTTGCAAAAACTTATTTATCCCAAAAATAACATATTTAATGAATAATTCATTTCTTGTTCAAGTATCTCGGCAATACAATATATTGCCAAGGTCCATGAAGGACTTTAGCCTAAGTCTTAAATCAAACGATCCTGCCAGGACTCGAGCCCGGAATCTTCTGACTCGTAGCCAGAGTCTGTAGTCTGTCCTATTTAAATTTTTGAAAACAACTCCTTCAATATTTTTATTCGACAATCTAGATACATAATGTTACTTCCTTTTATCTTTCTATATTGGGAACTTAATGTGACTTTCATTTGTTCATATCGATATTATTACTTTTTTATACTTTCTCTAACTGAATTCAACACTAATATCTATATTTTTTCTCTAATTGATATTTTGATTTTTTTTTATTGTTAATTCTGATTTTTTTTATGTTTATATTTCTCTCTTGTTCAGAAGTTCTATAAGCTTACAATACGTTAAGCCATTTTAGTTGTACTCGTATATTGTAATTTTATGTCAAATTGACCATTAGGCTTCTAATTACGAGTTGTAAATAAATTAAATTAAATTAAAAGAAAAAATCTGCCCAAGTCTTTCGGCAATCTGCTGGATTCTTGTGGGTCTATCATATCTCAAAATCATCTTCATGCATAAGTATAGGTATATAAAGATTAATAATGATGGTCGACAAGTCATTAATGGATAGTAAGAATAAATAAAGAAATAAAAATAAAAACTAAAATAAAAATGTGCTCAAATGGCTGTTTTGCGGTACACCTGACACGACACTATCGATCTACAAGGTATACTAAAGAATTCACTCTTTGTCTCCTATCTTTGTTTGGGATACACATATATCTGACCTCCATTATGATATGTTGATGCTAGAAGTTACCACAAGCAGATACGAGGTGTGATCAAAAATAACCGTTATTTGAAATTTTTTCAAAAAGTATTTATTTGTTCATCAATAACTATTCATCAATAACTATACACTTATGCCAGCGTTTTTTCCAATCCTCGAAACACTTTTGAAACGCGCTTTTTGGTATCGCCAACAGCTCCTGTTTCGATTTTTCGTTTATCTCCTCAATCGTAGCAAAACGCTTCCTTTTCATCGGTGTCTTCAATTTTGGGAAGAGGAAAAACTCAGCAGGGACCAAGTCCGGTGAATACGGTGGTTGAGGCATGATTGCGGTTTTGTTTTTGGCCAAAAACGCACAAGCATCGATGTGTGAGCTAGTGCGTTATCATGCTGCAAAATCCATGATTGGGTTTTCCACAGCTCTGTGCGTTTCTGACGAATTGCTTCTCGCAAACAGCGCTTAACTTCAAGGTAGTACTCCTTATTGACCGTACGACTTTGTGGCAAGAATTTATGATGCACCACGCCATTGCAATCGAAAAAAAAGAGTGAGCAAAACCTTCACATTTGACCGAACTTGACATGCTTCTTTCGGTCCAGGACGAGCATCGTCATTGACATCTTTTCGGCCTTCCTTAAACCGGTTATACTACAATTGAACTTGTGTTTTGCTCATAGTAGACTCGCCAAACGCCACAGTCAACATTTCAAATGTCCTTGCACATTTAATTTAATTTCTTACACAAAACTTACTACAGTTTCTTTGATCGATCATTTTTTCGATTGAGAGTAATTTTTCTCACAAACATATATATTTTTATTTCCTGTAAAGTTATTTCATTTTGACATTGTAAAAAGCAACTCTTTAGCAATGAAAAGTGTTTTATTGCGACTAATGTGTACATTTTTTGAAATATGATTTTGTCGCAGTAAATTATTATTTTACATTTTTTATCCACAGCGATCACCAAAACACATTATGCGTTATGGCAGACAATATGAACGTGCGTTGGCCTCACAGCTAATTATGCTCGCACCCATGGCTCCTCATTTCGCCTCCGAGCTGTGGTCGAAATTTGCTTCGGCTCCAAATCGTGTCAATGCATCATCATCAAACGATATACAATGGGAACAGGACGTCCTACAACAGAAGTGGCCAGAAATAGATCAAAACTATCAGTTGGATTTGTCAATTAGAGTTAATGGTTTTGAGAATTGTTGCATTAAAATACCTCGCAGCCACATCGATAATGTCACACATAATGACGCCCTGGATTTAGCATTTAATACCGATTCAGTGACTTCGTATTTAATAGATAAGAAAATTCGCACAACAAATTTTGTTTTGTATCCAGGAATTGAGGCTATACTTAATATCTATGTGGATAAGGTTCAACAGGAGAAGAAAAATACAACGGCGAACTCGAATAATGAAGAGGTGATTCATTAATTCACTTCCTGTTGTATTTTGTACATTTTCTTTTTATTTTTATTAGCTGAACTAATTTTTGGTTAGTCTTTATTGTTATGTTACATTTTAGTCGTAAGAGTACATTAAGTAAACATAAATAAAGTCACTTTGAGTGTGAATCACAAAATTAAAAAAAAAAAAAAAACTTCAAATTCTGCAGGGGCGGAAACGTATGGCTTTAAAATGTTCAAAAATTATTGGGTTGGCAAGAAAGCATTTCAATTTCTTGCTCAAAATAAATTTCAAATAGCTTACTCAAGTAAATATAGGTAGTTGTAATCTACAGTGTGCCATCTGCCATCGTTTAGACAATTTTTTGATAGCATATTAGTATATTGAATAGACCTTCCCAGCAAAATACTGGAATAATTCGAATTTTACGTCCTCATATGTATTCAAATCAAAAAATTCTTTAAAAAAATTTTGTAGATTCCGTAATAAATCAAAATTGAAGGATGTCAGATCAGGATTATGAGATAAAAGTGGCATCACCCCCCACCTGAGCACCACTGCTTCTTATTGACTGCAAAGATATGTTGAAAATCCCCCCTTTGCAATTTAGCAATTCAAGTCTTCTTTCTTTTTAGTTTTTCACCTGTTAAACTTTTTAATTCGTTTAATTTTTCGCATTACGCTCCTAAAATAACCACACTCATGGGTCGTGCTTTTGCAGTAACAGTAGCACAAATGTACAATTTACTACCAAGCCATTTAAAATGTTTTAAATTATGTCCTGATTCTTGTTTTCAATTAAATTGTTAGAAGCCTTTCTTACATACCGAATATCTTATATTTCTAGATTATATACCGATTACCTTTTAAATTAGTCTTTTTCATATTTTTTTGTCTTTAATAAGCATACCTTCTTTAAAATCATATTATATTTTTATAAATTTTATATTTAATTTTAGTTACGTGTTTTTTTTTTAATTTATATTATTGAGCAGATTAAATCTAATATATAAATTGTTGCATATTGTAAATTACTTATAATTGGCAAGAAAGCTTTATTATACAAGCCAACTAAATAAAATAAATAAAAGACGGGGATTTAGTATTGCTTTCAGACAAAATTTGCGGTTTATTTTGTTACCTTTATTCGTTACACTTTGTGTCGCTTGGAATTCAAAAAAAGGAACTAACTGAACTTGTCAATGTTGAGTTTTTTGTGCCGAAATATGAACAATTTCGAACACAACTGCTAGAATAACAAATGGCTGTGAAATAAAGATTTACCACACAGTACAGTCATTAAATTCATGATCACTTGTGATAATAGTAAAGTAAAACATTCGATGAAATTCAATTCGAACATAAACAAATTGAATAAGAATTGAATGCCGATTTTCAAAAATAAAGTATAATTAAATTATGTATAGCATAGGGAAGGAGTGTCAGCTTAAACGTTAATCATTCCATGAACGTTCAGGTCCCTCAAAATATATTATATATATTATATAGGTCTTGAACAGTCAAGAATGTTTAATAGAGAATCATTCAGTCTAGATATTGGACATCCATATCACAGACACATTCGTTATATTGCATTAAATTTGAGATATCGAAATAATGCTTAAAGTTAAACAATGTTTTTCCCACTCTGAGGCGCGTCAAAAGAATGCATAGACTTCTTCTAGTGTAATTTCGGTGGTATTTTGGTCTATCAAAGTTCAAACTGTGTGATCACAGAAAGCTATTGGATTGTTCCCATATAACATTTTGTGCTGTTCGCCATATGCCTTTATATGTATTTGAGATAATACGATGAAAACAAAGAATCTCATAAATCATTGGCTGTTTAATTACTTCCCTGGCAACATTATCAGCAACCTCATTTCCTACAATACCGACATGGGAGGCTACCCGCAGGTTTTGGGCTGACCTTGGCAAACTTGGCTTTTTCAAGACGTTGCCGTACATTTCTTATTATCGATTATCGATTCTATTGTGGAGAAGAGCATTAACCACGTACATATTTAAGCTGCTAAGGTTATGCTCTGTATTTAGTGGGATCAGATCGATGTTATTTATTACGAGCTGTTGAAACCAGGCGAAGCCACCACTGGGGATCGGTATTGACTTCAATTAATGCAATTGAGGCGAGCTCTGCGCGGGGAACGCCCACAATACGCGGAGAGGCACGAAAAAGTGATTCTTCAGC
>JAHXMU010000156.1:218177-230110 GCA_019455685.1 Philornis downsi
CCGATATCTTTTCCAGTTCCTTGTTATGTTTACCTGGCTTAACAGATTTGTGGTTGATAATGCAGCTGCTGCTGCTGCTGATGTTACTGTTGCCATTCGCGTGCTGCTGCAACATTTGTTGTGACCTTAAAAGCTCCCAATTGGTGCGGGCATTTGATATAATCTCTTCGCGCCGTATTAGATTGAATTGCTCCTTATTACCTTGCTGGCTGCTTTGGTCCGATAATTCCTTATTAGTGCGCCATGTCATGGCCGCTATTCGCACCTGTTCTGTGATGGGCATTTGGCTGAGCGTTTGCAATTTGGGTAAGTGGCTTACAAGAAAGGAAACACAGTCGCCGGCCAGCGACACTGGATTATTTTCTATGGTTACCTCGATGAGGTTACTGGCTTTGGCTATTGTTGACATATCATCCACCTTGTGCAGGTCGTTGTGACATAACCACAAACGTTCCAGGGCCGAGAGGTGTTGAAAGCCATTGACACGCTTCAACTTGTTGCGCTTAAGGTTGAGCTCCCTGAGGTTGCAGAGCCCCAGGAAATCGTTGTGATTAATTTGGCGTATTTGATTGCCCGCCAAGTTAAGCGATTTCAACTCCTTCAAGCAGTTGATTTTATTGGCAACGGAACATAATTTATTGCCATGTAAATCTAGAACTCTTAAAGTGGATTTTAACGATGCTAGACCCGTTATATCCGTAATGCGATTCTTGCCCAATAGCAAAACCGTTAAAGAAGACAGGCCATCCAAATTGGCGATGCGTTCGATTTGATTGTTGTACAGATCCAAGAACACCAGATGCTGAAAAATGCTGCCGTAGCTAATGAGCAGCTGGTGGTTCTTTATCTCTAACTCATTTGATTTCAGATCATCCTCCTCTTCGATATCGGGCGTGAGCAAGGCACAGCCCGAGTCCGTTGTCAGGTTACTGGTGGATGAGTCGAAACTCTTTAGATTTCCTGACAGTTCAGGTTTCTTCAACAATGAGGCTCGGGGGTTGTGTAGACCTCTTCGTGCCGCTTGATATTGTAGATTATAGTTGTTGACAAAACTTTTGGACTTGCGCATACCAACAAACCTTAAGGGGGGTCCAGACCCGCCTACCAGACCATTTTGCTGTAAATTTACGTTGTTGAGGTTAATGGAACGATGCAGCAGTTTGTTGCGTTGTAGAATGTAAGAACCAAAACCACTGTTCAGATGATGATTGGAGGAGGCTACATTTTGTGGAGTTAAAGGAGCGGAATTGGTGTAATCATTATTAGGGGACTGCACAGTTAAAGGATACCTTGACCTATTAATCGTTAAGCCTGGAGGATGAAGGTAGTTGGTGGTATTCGCTATCACTAAATCTGTGGTCCTGGGCGGAGTGTCTGTCTCGGCTTCTGCTTCCGATTTTGTATCCAGCACTTTCACCTCTTTGGGTATGTGAAAAGTGTTGATTAGATTATGCTGCAGGGACAGCAAGCGCAGATTAGTTTCATTCTCAAAGATCGGAATGGCCGTTAGACCCCTTTTATCATAATTTATGCGATCTGGCAATTTTTCCTGTTCCTTGGCATTGCGCTGAATGCGACATATTCCATTGGGCTGGGGTATGACTATAGCATTGTGAGGCGATGAGCAGGGTGTCCCCAAAGAGGGCGTGTTGGCGGTGGTTATGTTATTAGCAGCGTTAACCAAAGAGGTCGCCGGCCGAGTCGAAGCCGAATTGGAGGATGAGGTCGACTTGGAACGTTGGCGATTTATGGCTCCCCTTAGGGGCTGGCGTCTTCTCAATGCTTGCGGTTGCTTGGCCACTTTGGGCAAACCCGTGGTGGTGGTAGTGGAACCGCCGTTGCTGTTACTTGCCGTTCCCAGAGAGGTGTCCACGTTAGTTCCCTGAACAATTGCGGTTTTCCTGACATTATTAGCTATTTCTAGATTTACAGCTATGTTGGTATTTATATTATGTAAACGTTTTTTCAAAGTTGTCGTGGTTAACGTGCTGTATGAGCGTCTTATGGGTTTTTGTAAACGTGATGCCAGACTAGGAACGAATGGCTCGATTTTCAGCAAAGTCGATTGAGGTAATGTAGTGGTGGTGATGGTGGTGGTGGTAGTGGTCGCTGTAGCCGTTACGGGACTTGTTGGCATACCGGTGTAGTATCCACTTGTAGTTGTTATTGTGGCTGCAGTTGTACCGGCTACTATGGCAGCACCGCTGGCTAATTTGGGGGCGAGTTTAACCGTTGTGGCGGCGCCAGTGGCATTTGTTGAAGCCGCCAATGGCAGTATTTTGGACTTTTGCTTGCGCAAAACTCTAGGCGAGTCATACTGAGCGGGTTTTTTGGACTCCCCCGCGGTGGGCGAACAAAATGTCGAAGATTTTGTAGAGTTGTGACAATTTGCTGCCGTCGTGGTTGTAGGTTCATTTTTGTGTTTTCCCACCACTGCTGATTTAACACGAGTTTTTGTAATGGACATTTCATAAGGCAAAACACGAGAAATTCTGAAATTTCGCATTCCACTAGGATTCAGCTGTTTATACGTTTCATAATCACAGTTTGCTGGAAATTCATAAATATTTCAGCTTTACCACAATTTAATACATTTCTCACTAATTTTACATTTTATATTGCAGGGAACGCATCTGAAGCCAAAAAATTCCAATCGTTTTTCATGTGATTTCTCCGATTTCAATTTTTGCTCTTGCCATAATTCATGTGGATAATATTATTAGATTGTGTTTTGCTCTTTGCCATATTATTTGCTCAGTTATAGACTATTATAATACGCTGCCACTCAGACTTTTTGTCATTCCACATTTGTTGGTTGTTGGCAGCATTTTGCTCGTTTTGTGATTGTCTACTGCCAACCAACTGCTTATGTTGTTTTTTTTTTTGTGTTGCTGGTTCGGGACATACTAATATTTTTTATTAGTTTGTTTATTTGATTTTGGCCCAATACATATAGATGGTTGCTATAGCTGTTTGTTGGAGTAGTAGCTCATTCATTATATTAGAGGCAAAACAAAAACTAAAGAAAAAAAGAAAGCAAACGCTGCACCTCCGCTCCTGCTGGGTAAAGGAATTTTTCCATTGATGTGTACTCACCAGGATAGCCCGAGGCACTGTGGGTGAACTGTATGGTTTGAAGATCAGAATAGCCATACGAATCTGCCTTCAAGACATCCTAAACATCCTGATATTTTAGTTTATATCTCACAAAATTAATTGTGCAATTTCTCTTATGATTTCTTTCACAAATTCTTCTCATAATATATGTATAAAATACCCCAACTTAGTAAAAGAGTTATTTTAATTAAAATCCCGTAAAAATTAAAATTTATGAAAAAACATAGTACAAGGGCGGACCCAAAACTTGCCAACCTGACGTACAGATGGTGCCAGTGGTTTAAAAAAATTATTTTGGTGAAAAGTGGCAGCCTTATAAACACATGTTTTAAGTTTCAAGGGGCCACGTTGTTTAGTATTTTTATTTTAGCCGTCAAAGGTAAGCGATTTCAGTGAATTTTTAAACATGGAAAAAATTGGTCACCGTTATGTAATTCGATATTTCCATTTGAATGGGTAGAGTTGAACCAATATTAAAGTCAAGCTAGCTTCACCTCTAGGGGAGTGTGCTCCTTCAGGTAGCAGAGTTTAAACCAGGCCGCACGAGCTGTCAAGGAGAATATCGTAGTGATCGATCAATTGAGGTGTCCATGATAGATACGGTTAAGAAAATCCACAAAATGGAATTGGATGATCATTGGCTGAAGGTGCGTGAGCTACAATATACATCGTATATTGATCGAAGATTTGAAGATAAGAAAGCTACGCGCAAGATGGGTGCCGCGCTTGCTTTCAATAAGAGTGTCGTGAAGATGTTTTAGTAGAGCGTTTGGAGATGTCGAACTTTTACGACGATTTATAACCATGGATGAGACATGGGTTCACCACTTCACACCTGAGATGAAGTAACAGTCAAAGCAGTGGAATGGAATGGGAAAATCGTGTCCAAAAAACGAACAGAGTATCATCTGCAAGCAAGATCATGGCGTCTGCTTTTTGGCAAGACCATGGCGTCTGTTTGGATGGGCATGGGATTATTTTTATTGATTATCTTCAAAAAGCAAAAGCTGTCAATGGCGAATACAATGTTAATTTATTGCAGCGTTTAGGTGATGAAATTATGGAAAAAGACAGCATTTGACGAAGGAGAAACTATTGTTTCATCCAGTTCACACATCCATTATTGCTATGGCCTAAGTTAATGAATTAAAGTTCGGATTGCTTCATCACGCACCATATTGACCGGATTTAGCTCCCAAATTTGAAAAAAAGTGTCTAGGTGGTAAAAGATTTGCCAGTAATGAAGAAGTGGAGTCTGCAGTTGATGACAGTTTTAAGGAGTTTAGGAGCTATTGGACATCGCTAGAAAAAGAGATTATCTTTAAAAACAAAGAACATATTTCCCAACTTTTTTTTTGTGTCTTCTTTGTTAGATCGGCTAGTTTTAGGACCGCCCTCATACATTTATTGAGGAAACAGATTTTATATACTTACGCTAAATTCATCGTGGCTCTGATTTCATAATTTCTGGAATTACTTACTTAGGTGCCAGCTAAAATAGCAATTCTCATTTATTATACCCAATACGCAGAAAATAATCAGTCGTCTGTGCTTCTTCTCCAATTTGTCGCATCAAATTTTGATAGTATTTGAAAAGCCTAACCTTTTTAACGGAGAATTAGTTGTCCTCTTTTGCGTTGCCCATTGATTTCAATGTCGAAAATTTTTCTTACTGGAGCGTTTGAGTTCATTCTCACATCATAACCCAGCTAACGCAATCGCTATATTTTGAAGCATTTAATCACGGTGATGTCGGTGTAAGGATGCTACTCTCCGTTATAGCTCGGAATATTTTTCTTCTCTTGGTGTTAAAATACAGTTGGATATTGGTTTGTTGATAGAAGACTTTGTTATTAAGTCGCTTAGCCTATAGTGACATCTTTCAGCAAGCAATGTTCTTAAACTGCATGCTGTTATCGATAGTTTTATTAATAGCAGAGCCGAGGTAGATGAATTCATTCACCACTCCGAAGTTGTCAATGTTCTCAGCGTCGAAACAAATAATTTTATTTTGTCCTCGTTTACCACCAGCACTATTTTTTCGATTTCTCTTCAATGCGAAAGGAGGCTGCAGTAACTTCTCGCAGTTTTCTGCATATAATTTCTGTATGACCTTCATAGGCAAGTAGAATATGGCTTTTGTTGAAGTTGGTTGGTTGGCCAATTGTATTAACCACAGTTTTCTCTTATAATCATCTCCAACAATTTGTTAAAGAGATCACATGATAGGCTGTCACCATGCCTAAATCTTTGTTTGGGTTAAAATTTGTCATTAATATGTTTGCTTATTATTACCGGAGACTTCTTAGCGATCAGTGTCTGCCTACAAGGATGTATAAGCCTCGCAGGAATAATAAAATCGGCTATTGCTTCATACGAATTTTATCTTATCGGGCAGCAGAAGTCAGCTTTATAGTCGATGAATAGATGGTTTTTATCAAAATGTTCGTCTTAGATCTTCCCCAGAATTCGCGGCGTGTGAATATGTGTTCAGTTGTATACTTACTAGGTATAAAACCACACTGACAAGGAACTTTAGGGTCTGCTAGAATAGGCTTAGACCTTTCGCACATGACATACGACGGAATTTTGTAAATGAAAAGTAAAAGTTTGATATTGAAATAGTTGCTATGCATACTAGAATCGACTTTTTTGAATACGGAACATAATATACTTATACAGGGTGAGCCATAAGGGTGTTGGTGGTTTAATTCTTCAATTTCTCGGTAACGCGCGGCGCAAGGTGACGGGGGGATATGTTGTTCGCTGCGCCGCTTCCTGGAAATTTAGTCGCCATGGAGCCGCACACGGGAGTGCAGCGTGCATTTTGTGTCCGAGCGTATTACGAAAACAATAAATCAATGATTACTGCACGACGTTTGTATCGGCATGAACACGGTTTACACGATTTAAGTGAAGTTCCAAGCGCCAATGTGATACGAAAATGGATCAGAATGTTCGAAACAACCGGCTCAACAGTACCAATTACGGTTCGTGGTCGCCCAGTTTCTGCAAGATCAGCCGACATTGTGGAGCGTGTTCGTGTTTCAGTTCAGCGAAATCCGCAACAGTCAACACGTAAGAGAAGTCAGCCTTTGGATGTCAAAAGAACAACTTTACGACGAATTTTGAAACGTGATTTGTATTTGAAGGCTTATAAGATTCAGATAGTCCAAGAATTAAAACCCGATGATGACAATAACCGACTTAACTTTGTCAATTTGATGCTAGAGCGGTTCAACAATTTCAACAACGTGATTTTTAGTAATGAGGCCAATTTTCACCTTAATGGCCATGTGAACAAGCAAAATTGTCGGTTCTGGTCCGAGACTAATCCCCGACGCTTGCATAAACGTCCACTTCACAGCCCTAAGCTTGTCGTGTGGGCTGGGATAACGTCAACCGGTATTATTGGACCATACTTTTTTGAGGACGAAAGAGGGCATGCGATGACGGTTAGAGCGAACAATTATTGCAACATGCTAGCAGACTTTTTGGTGCCAGCTTTGCAAGAACTTCAAAGCAATACCTCGAGGATGTGGTTTCAACAGGATGGGGCCACATGTCATACGGCTAGGGTATCCATAGAGCTGCTGAAAAATGTTTTTCCTGGAAAACTCATTTCGAAAAGGGGGGATATTAAATGGCCCCCACGTGGCCCCGATCTCTCTCCATGCGATTATTTTCTATGGGGCTACCTCAAATCGGTAGTCTACGAGAATAATCCGACCAATTTAGAGCAGTTGAAGAGGAACATTATTCAGGAAAGTAACAAAATACCGAGAACAACTTCTCAACGAGTTTTCAAAATTTGCGACTTTTCCAAGAGTGTCAAGCAGCCGAGGGAAGCCATTTGGACAACATTATTTTTAAGTCTTAAAAATTCCCATGCTCTACTTTTTAAAAATACAAATATATTTTTTTAATGTTTCGTAGTTTTTTTTTTTAATTGAATAGTTAAACCGCCAACACCATTATGCCCACCCTGTATATTTGCAAAAATCGACCGGGTAATTACGCCCTCCCTGTTAATTCCCATGCAAATTACCTAATTTAACCCATATAATCGAATACTTTTTATTCGATAGCATTCAATTCAGTATAATCTAGCAAGGATTAGACAGTTAGTAAATTTAATTCTGCGAATGAAAATGTACAGCATTATCACACATGCAAATTAACCGATTTGCTAAAACAGCCTTCAGGAGCTCTTTCGAAACAATGCAAAAGGAAGTTGAGTGAGCTCACCTGACTGAAATTTCTGTACTAGTTAAATAAGATATTTTGGAAATTGTAGCTGATTCAAGGGGTCAACAGCCATGTTTTTAATTATAATACAACGTATGTATATACAAGTTTGCATATTGGTCTGTGATATATATACACGATATATGTATTGAAGTATAATTTTCTCACTGTAAATATATGTATGGATAGATGGATACTCCCTCCCCCATTGTGTCCGATAGATATCCTTTTCATAGAAGTTTTATTCATTTGTTTCATAGGTATATGTATGTGTTTCTATTTGTTTATTTATTAGCAAATATTATTTATGATGTGAGTGTAGATTTTCATTTTGCTCATTGTTTTATATTTGTTTGTATTCGTTTCTTTATCCTATTTCTGTCATCTAACAAATCATAAGTTATCATTCCCATATAGGTGGGTTAGGTGACAAGTTGTCGAATTGCTCCGCTCGTATCACTTACAAAACTCATGCAATTGTAACTAGAAGTTATTATTGATAATGTCACGATATCCTTTCTACAATCTAACCGATAGTAATTATTAGGCGCGCAACTAAGTTGTCCCTGTTTTTTTTTTATAAAAATGCAACTTTATTGTTTTCATAACAAAATAAATGTTTACATATGATTCATTGAAAGTACTCGTATTATACCTATTGCTAGCTACTACCTTTTCCCATCTTGCTGACAAAGCTGGAATTCCGTCATGATAAAACTTTTGAGACTATCCACGAATCTAGCCTTTCGTTAATGTCGTATATGAGTGTAACTGCTGGTCAGCCAGGCCGTCTGCCATCGAACGGAACAAGTGATAATCGAACGGCGTATTATCTGGAGAATATGGCAGATGGGGTAAGACTTCCCATTTTAGCGTTTCCAGGTAGGTTTTAATAGGCTTGGCCACGTGAGTACGAGCGTTGTCATGCCGAAGAATCACTTTTTCGTGCCTCTCCGCGTATTGTGGACATTTCTAGCGTAGAGCTCGGCTCAATCGTAGTAATTGAAGTCGATGACAATCCCCAGTGATGGTTTCAACAGATCGTAATAAATAACACCGACCTAGTCCCACTAAATACAGAACACAACCTTCGCAGCGGGAATTTTCGGAAGAGACGACGACATAGAAGCATGACCAGGCAGCACGCATGACTTTCTTATCTTTGGATTGCTGGAATGAATCCATTATTCATCATCCTTTACAATACGATGAAGAAACCTTTTCCTTTTTTGTCGCTGAACTCATAAGGAACCCAAGTTCCTTGCTTTTGAATCATTCCCAGCGCATGCAATCGCTTGGGAATGGCTTGGCGGGTAACTCCTGGAATATAATTATATTTTCTGACAAAAAAAAAAAATTAATTTAAAGGGTCCTGATGGATATAATTACCACTTCCACGATCTTCGAAAAGAGAAACACCTACTCAATTGATTACACAGCCGGGAAGGTGGAATTATGGCACAATAGAGCTCCAGTTTCTTTCTGCAAAAATGAACGCGACTTCATACAAAACCCTGTTGGAAAAAGTTTTTCTTGAAGTTAAAAATGTTTTCGGAGACTTCGAATGGAAATTCCAGCTTGTTAAATCATGAATTGAAAGCCAAAATGTTGAGGTTATGAACTGGCCACCTTACTCTCCGGACTTAAACATTATTGAAAACGTCTGGGGATGGCTAGTACGCAAAGTGTACGAATCAGGCAAGTAATATTCAGGCAAAAGTGAACTCATTAATGGAATTAAATAGGCCTGGTCGTGTATTTCGCTGGACCTAATCAAAAAACTATATGATTCTTTACCGAACAGAATATATGAATGTATTCTCAACCAGGGCGGAAGCATTCACTACTAAATTTTACTTAAAACACATAAAATTTTTAAATTAGATGTAAGCAAATAATAATACCTTTAATTTAGAATTAATGTTTCTGTGTATAATCTAATCTTTGCAAGTGGGCAGTATTCAAATGAACCAAAAACTGAAATTGAACTTCTGACTTTTTTTTTGTGTTTAATGTTTTTAAGTACTAAATTATTAGTACTCTCATTAAAATTAAAATTCATTAAAATGAAAGAAAATTTATGTTATAGGATTACAACAAATACGTGAAATATCATTTGTAAAAGCACAACAAGTTCATTATAATTATTATTTGGGAAAAATCGTGTTTAGAAAAATATTTAAAAGGGGTGCTATTCAAATGAGCGGCACTGTATATGGGCGTTCTACTGCCACAACCTTTAAGAAGGAATGCCACGATGAATGTGATATAAATTGATTTCATTGCGAGAAGCAAGTATAGCTGTCATTTTAATGACTACAATAACTTGTAGTAAAAAAGGTCCATTATATTAACTTCACTTATAAGGAAATGTAGCGCTGTGTAATTCGGTAGTCCCATAATTTTTTGCAATTTCCAATAACTTAAAAAAAAATTCAAGTTTTTCGGTTTAAAATCATCACGTGAAGCTGCGACATTTTCGGTCGATCGACCTGGTCGAAGGCGCGTTATTGTCTTTACCTCACTAACAGACCCAGTTTTGGCAAATTTATCCATTAATCTCTTTACAGTCGACTCTTTTGGAGCATTATTGTGACGCCAAATTGATCGCAATTTGCGAACTGTAACAGCAAAACTTTCACCATTTTGGTAAAACAATTTCACAATGAGAATGCGTTGTTCATTCGTGTAGCGCTCCAGTTTTACTAACCTCGTACCTTCTACTAGCAAATAATAACAATTCTTCAAATGTCAAACAATGACACTTCGAAAGGCGTCAAATTTAAATCTTGCGTTCTTCTTGAGACACCCTGTAGAAGGCGCTGGTCACTGTTACCGTCTACGATAACGCAAAATGTTAAACTCTGCCAAGTTTTGAAAGATTTTATAAATATTTACAGCAGTTATAGACAAATCAAATGTGTAGGTTTTACATGAGTCTCACCCTGAAGGCCTTACTCATGGTGTGCCATCACTCAGGTGCTGTTTTCCATTATTTTTTCTTGGTTATATGTTCTTTCTTTCTTCTAGCGACAACAAGCGCCCGTTTGGGATACCCGAACTAATCCAGAAAGGATTAGTCAAACTACCAGAGATTAGAAGTAGGTCCCTTGGAAAAACTTGCTCATGTCCTGCTCCCTCTCTCGGCCAAAGTACCATTGTAGTCACTTGGTATGAAGTTAGCTACCTCCAGGTTAGGAGTTGAGGAAATCTAGGAAGACCTAGGATAGATATGAACAGTGTTTTCCAAGCTTCTGCTTTCCTTCAGCAACGCAACCTGAAGCAACGCAAAAGCACTGAAAACACTTGTTCGGGCAACCACAACCAGCACGATGCTCCCACAAGGGGTCCAACACCATTGACCAGGAAGGAACAATGTTCCTTGGGCCCCTGGTCACCCGTGCTACCAGAAGAGAAGAACAGTCTGGTCTGGGTTTCGCAGACAAGCTACTCCAGTTTTGCTTTATCATACCTCCCATGGAACTTGTAATCCATTATCTACGGCATAGATTTGGAATGTCCGAGTAGAGAATATCAACACCGTAAAGCTTGCCATGCTCCAATCATAGTCTATTAATCATATCTCTCTGGTCGTACAACTATTAAAAACGCAAAAGATAAATCTTCTGATACCTCCCGACGGCTTCTCTATAACCGCACCTGTTGCCAGGCAGTGTCTTGTTTAACTATGACTCTCCCCTTTATTTGGTTTTCGAAAAACGAGTTCCAAGATCAGTTTGATGTCATATTATAGGTGAATCCCAAGACATAATCCACCTGTTCCTAGGGCGCCTGGCACAAGGCCACACTACTTTGTTTTTGTACGCAAGCATCATACCCTTTGCCTGCTTAATTACAGGATCGGGTAGAGAGGCTGGCGTTTTAGGGGTAAGCGGTACAAATCATCCTAGGAAACACCCGCCTACCCACAGCAGTTATAGACAGATGGATATCACTCAATCGACTTAGAAGTTAAATTTATGGGATGCGAGAGAATCTGTTTTCTTTGATTTTACTTAAGCTCGTTACGGCAGACTTTGAAACTAAAGGCTACATGAAAATTGGTTATTACGTTTACCGGTTTACCTTCTTTTTGAACAGATATCTGGAAATGTACAACATATCAATATAATTTTATTTTAAGGTGACCCTCGCATTTCCTAAATATCTTTATGACACGAGCAAATACACTCACAAAATCCAAAGAAACTGTTTTTGTCAGTGTATGAAAAGGCTTCAAAGTGTATATCTATTACAAGCGGCATGTGTATGTGAAGATATGTGTGTGTGTGTGTGCTACGAATATAAGTAGTACTCGTACATAACATGAAATGAATTCACATAGACATAGGAATAGAGTAGATAATGCCACATATTGGCTCAATTTCACAATGCAGGATTTTGTTCTTTTCTCGTTTTTTGTACTTATTCTCTTGTAACTGCTAATACAAACATACTTATCGTATGAGTTAATAATACTTGTACAAATATTTGCTTACATTGCTATATGAATTTAATTTGTGTGAATGTTATGTTTTAGATTTGAATGAGCTTAAACTATCTTGTCA
>JAHXMU010000156.1:240110-255391 GCA_019455685.1 Philornis downsi
ATGATTGCGGTTTTGTTTTTGGCCAAAAACTCGATGTGTGAGCTGGTGCGTTATCATGGTGCAAAATCCATGATTGGGTTTTCCGCAATTCTGTGCGTTTCTGACGAATTGCTTTGCAGAAACGGCGCATAACTTCAAGGTAGTATTCCGTATCGACTGTACGACCTTGTGGCAAGAATTCATGATGCACCACGCCATTGTAATCGAAGAAGTGAGCAAAACCTTCACATTTGACCGAACTTGAGATGTTTTTTTCGGTCTTGGCTCTTCTGGACGCTTCCATTGAGATGATTGGTCTTTGGTTTCAATGTCATAGCCATACACCCATGATTCGTCACCAGTCATAACCTTTTTGAGGAAATCTGGATCGTCGTTGACGACGTTCAACAGCTCCTGAGCTGGACATCGCTGCGACGTTGTTTTTGCTCAAAATTTAGGAATTTTTGGAACAATATTCGCTGCCGCACGTTTCA
Source organism: Philornis downsi (assembly GCA_019455685.1). NCBI lineage: Eukaryota > Metazoa > Arthropoda > Insecta > Diptera > Muscidae > Philornis > Philornis downsi. The sequence continues at coordinate 240,584 of JAHXMU010000156.1, forward strand.
TGCCTAAAACATCCATAAAAATTGCTTCGCATGAGCCGAACGATATGCCAACATCATCAACTACCTCTCTAATAGTGATTCGACGATTATCCAAAATCATTTTCTTTACTGCTTCAATGTTTTCATCGGTTGTTGACGACCAGGACGAGCATTGTCATTGACATCTTCGTGGCCTTCCTTAAATCGGTTATACCACATTTGAACTTGTGTTCTGCTCATAGTAGACTCGCCAAACGCCACAGTCAGCATTTCAAATGTCCTTGTCCACTTAATTTCAATTTTTACACAAAATGAAATACAGTTTCTTTGATCCATTTTTTCGAATAGTAAAAAATCGAAGAGCACACCAAAACACGACTAACCTTTTTATCTGTCAAAAACAAACTGATAATCCAAAATGGATGATATTGTCAACACATATAACAGACATGTGTACCAACATAACAGAAAAGAACGGCGGAAATCTAACATACGTAACTCACGAAATTTGAAAATAATGTTTATTTTTTTATCACACCTCGTAAATTCAAATGTTAATAGTAAAGTTCATGTTATGGGTTTTCAACCAAATACAGATATAAAGCAAATAAAAAAGAAAAACAAAGTATCGATAATGAGCTCATAATGTAAAATAGGCTACTAAAGTTCACTTAACAAATCTAATATATTTGTGTTGGAAAACTTATTTGAATAAGCAAAATTTCGTAGATGCAAAGGGAGCCGATTCCAAGCTGTTTGCAGAGCTGTTTACGCGCCGTAAATGATTTTAAGAATATAGAAGAGCCTGATATAAGAGGAATTACAAGTTGTGAATTGATCCTGTGAGGGTGAAGAACCAAATATTATTAATTTATAAAATGATTTAATGATTCGAATTTCAACATAATTCTTGAAGGGAACACGTAAAAAAACGTATAGCATATTGTGATATATGATCATAGCGCCTCAAACTATACACGTACCTTACTACCATATTAAAAATCCTCTCAATTTTGTTAAGGCAACCAAGATTTGTTCCCGAAAAAACTTTAATACCATAATTTGAGACATCAGCAAAGCATGAGCTAACCTCTCTCAAATATTAATTGTACAACTTTCGCAGATACTTTTTACTATCTTTGGAAATATAGAACCAATAGGAACACGAAAATCAAGTCGTTTATCAAGTGTTATGCCGAGGCAGTTCATTTCATCTACCAAATCAATACTGTTTCCATTAATGTTGATGTCAAAATTCTGAAAAGATTGAAACGAGGTGACAAAGGTTATTTTCATTTAACCTATTATTTATAGCACTCAATATGTTGCTGATACTACATTGTAAGTTATTTACTGAACTGCTCCTGAAAGAAGATGGATATCATCAGCATTTAAAAATGGATAACAACATCTGTCGCAAATAACCTCAGCTAAACTATTAACATACAATATCAACAGTAGTGGGTTCAGAACCGATCCCTGAGGAACATTACAGTGCGCACTAAGAATATCAGAAAAATTGCCATTCATTGAAATGAATTGTGATCGACCGGACAAATGCGAACGAACCAGTGTGCAGGCTGTGCTAGAAGACATAAAACTAGATATTAATCTGTAAACACCCTTAGTGTGGTCCACTCTGTCAAAAGCCTTAGATAAGTCGAGACTTACAAGCACTCCTAAAGCGTCTCCCTAATAAAGGGTGATTTCTTAACCGTAGTTTTTTAAAAATCGAATAAAATACCAAAATTTGCATAATATGTTAACATTTTTTATTGGTATCGATAAATTGGTCTTTGCCATTTAATTTTTAAAGATAATTTCATGTAAATGTTGTCCGCGGCTCCGTCTCAAAATGTCCATTCGGAAGGTTTAATTTTTCGTCACTTTTTCGAGCATTTTGGCCTGTGTTCCATGAACAACGCGTGTTATGTTATCCTGTAAGGCTTCAATAGTGTTCGGCTTGTCCACATAGACTAACGACTTGAAATAACCCCACAAGAAATAATCAAGAGGCGTTAAATCGCAAGATCTTGGGGGCCAACTCACAGGGCCAAATCGAGAGATAAGCTGCTCACCAAATTCATCCCTCAACATATCCATTGTTTCACGAGCAGTGTGTCATGTTGCACCGTCCTGATGAAACCACATATCAATGAAGTTTAACTCAGCCAATTGGGACAAAAAAAAATTGCGTATCATGGCTCGATATCGTTCGCCGTTGACGGTAAGGTTTCTTCCACGATCGTCTTTGAAGAAAAATGGACCTATGATGACTTTCGTTTTTTCGGGATGCATCGATAATTCATGTATGGCATGTGGCGGTTCATCACTCCAGATGCGACAGCTTTGCTTGTTTACATATCCGTTCGGCAAGAAATGAGCCTCTTCGCTGACCACAATTTTTCGATAAAACAACGGATTTTCATTGAGTTTTTGTAAGGCCCATTCACCAAAAATTAGACGTTGTGGTAGGTCATTCGGCTTCAATTCTTGCGTGAGTTGAATTTTATAGGCTTTCAAATCCAAATCGACGTGTAACATTTTCCTTGTGGTTGAGTAAGACATGCCGAATCGCCGAGAACGGCGACGAATTGACATTTCTCGATGGTCATTAACACTGGTCGCTACGGCTGCAATATTTTCTTCGGTACGCACTCTACGCATGCGAGTCAATGGTTTTATGTCCAACAATGTAAATTTGTTGCGAAATTTGGAGATAACAGCACGAATTGTTGATTCAGCAGGTCGATTATGACGACCATAAAATGGTCGTATCAAACGATGCACATTTGTCACAAATGCACGAATTTTGATAATAAATTCCAACGATTTGCAATCGTTACTCGTTTGTTAGCCTTTCCAAGATAAAATGGCATAGTATACTGTACAGTTTTCACTTTGACAGATGACGTTTGGATGCCATTACCAACCAGTGCTGCCAACTTGAAAAACTTAAATCTTGAAAAATCACCCTACATAACCAACATAATAAACCGGTTAATCGAAAATCCGTTATCTTACAAAAGCAAAACCGAAATCATTGGTTTCGGCTTGAATGAACACTAGTTAACTGGGTTTCGGTTACGGTTTCGATCACTCTAGTTCTTTAACATTTCCTCTATTCTCTTTCTAAAAACCAATGACAAATTCCTGGTTCATTCATCTAATAGAAAACATCGAACATTATTAAATCTTGTGTTCGAACATTCCGACTGACATGAGAAATACTTTGACTAATGAATTATAATTTACTTTTGTGCTTGAATTTGTCACTAGAAAACTGAATATTGTTGGTTTCATAATAAAACAACATTCTGCTTTCGATTACCATTCACCCCTACAAGCATTTTTGCACTCAATAACAATAAAATCTATAATAATAATTGGGCTAAAGCCATTTTTATGTGCAGAGAAACGTAAAACACAGTCGGACACAAAAGAAAACGCACACGGAAGCAAAATCTAGAATAATTTTCTTATTAAGGTACTTACAAAGCACACGAAAGTACTTACAAATATTCCATATTTTCTTTCGATGTTTTTTTCTTTTTTTTGTAATTGCAATTTTTCCAGCATTTATTTATGTCCGTGATTTTTATTTGATATTAGTTATTCTATATTCTATTAACATATGAGTAAAGATTTAGATTAATAATACCAGTCCAGGTGGATATTAAAAAGAGGCTCACGTACAGCTATTTGATAATGAATGAATATTTGGTTTTTCGTTAGTTCTCCTTCTTACGCGGATGTAAAAATGTCGGTGGTGTTTAATGTTTGTGCTAGATCAGCTTCATCTATGGTTCCCTGGAAGACCAGCGGGAATGGCCATTCATGACATATCGTTGGTCCATTGTAATCTCGTAGTGTTTGTATAAGATTGTCTAATCTCTGTACTTCCATCAGATCGGCATTTAATTCTTTGACATCATCAAGGAGTTGATTGACATTCGATTCAAGAACCTACGGGAGAGGCAAAAGAAAAAACTCAATCTTAGAAGGTCTTATGATGAATATTATTTCTTTGAAAATGTAATGTAAATGATGGAATAATTTTAATTTATGAATTCGAAAAAGGTTGATTAATTTTGTTTTTATATCACACCACATGTGGTGTTGGATATGTTAGTATAGGCTGGCTCTTTGTAACAATAAACACTAAACTATTTGTTCTTTTACGTAAATTTAGCAGTTTGGTTTTGTGAGTGGTACACTATGGCATTGATCTGAAATACTTCAGATTTAACTTTCGCCCAAACTCAATCATGGCAAAATGCAATTAAAATGAGATGTGTAATAGATAATAATTTATTATACATCGCGCGATGTCTTCGCTAAAATCTCCGATAATGGACGACGGAGAAAAACGCTACCAAAATTCTGTTGGATTTCTGATCTTTGGTGTGAGGAAAAAGGCCGAATTGTTCAGAATTCTTTTCTACGTGCGATGTGTAATAGATGAGAATGTATTATACATCGCGCGATGTAATCAGATCAGAACTCTGATCCTTCCAACAGAGTTTTGGTAGCGCTTTTCTGCGCCGTCCATTATCGAAGATTTTAGCCCACTGGCACAACATGTCTAAACAAGCGTAAATGTTGTATTTTGATGAGTTAGACCACGTTGATCGACATGATACGCAACTCATATAACTCATAACTCGTACAATAACGACACTCTCCGTTAGCCATGATGGGTCCACATAATTTATAATGTATTTTTCTTTTGAATTAACCTCAGCTATAGTCAAACCAAGCGTCATATCGTGACAGATAGGGTTAGTTTCTGATACAGTTGGCTTTTTATTCGTCAAGAGATTGTCTTGTCATCAAATCACTGTGGTAGATGAAATTAATAGAGTGGAGTAGAGTACGTGTGTGTCACAAAAATAACATCGTTGTGTGCTATCTTTATCGCCAAACGCACTTTTATTGGTTCCTAATCAATGCTTGAGAAGGTTGCAGTTTCAATGGGTTGTTTTCAGTGCTGTTTTCAATGTTAATATCATCAGCGTACGTAAATAACATGTGGCTCTTGTTGAAAATTGTTCAAATCGCTTACACTACAGTTTTCCTGATTATAATCTCAGCAAATATGTTGTAGAGATATCATTTTGTCCTACCTAAACACTGGCTTGGGGTAAAAGGGTTCTGTTATATCTTCAAGCTGACCAGTGTCATTGCGCAATGTTTATCAACTTTGCGGGTAGGCAGCCAATTAAATTTAATAGAATAGACGTGTTCAAAGAGGCCTTACAGCCCTCGAGGAAACGAGACGCCTCAGCGTTGTCTCAGTTGTGGACTTGCCAGCTTTAAAGTCACACTGAAAACATTTAGGCGAGATGGAAGAGATATAGTCCTTCACCTAAAATGGGTACAAACTCTTCAATAATAGAGTAGAGTATGCATTCGTCGGAAAAAATATCACCATTGTGTGCTATCTTATCGCCTTCATCGTGTTCAAAGAGGCCTCATATTCCCCGAGAAAACGATATGTCTTAGCATTGTCTCAGCTGTGAACTTGCAAGCTTTAAAGTCACAGTGAACACATTTAGGTGAGATGGGATAGGCTTTAATCCTTCGACTAAAATGATGTGTAAAGCCTGATTATGCGATAGTTGGCACAAACTCTTCAATAATAGAGTAGAGTATGTGTTCGTCGGAAAAAATATCATGGTTGTGTGCTCTCTTTATCGCCTTTATCGTGTTCGAAGAAGCCTCATATTCCTCGAGAAAACGATACGTCTCAGCATTGTCTCAGTTGTATACTTGCCAGCTTTAAAGTCACACTGAAAACATTTAGGCTAAAATGATGTATAAAAGACTGATTATGTGATAGTTGGTACAAATATTTCGTTCACATTTTTTAAACATTTTATATAATGCGCTTATACTCCATTCATTGGGCGTGCATTGGTTTAGTCTTTAAAAGCCGATACTTGGTAAATATTAATTCATTGCCACCAGTCTTATGCAGCGCTGCCAGCAGGCTATCGGCCTCACAGATGTATGTACAGTTCTTAAGCGGTTACGAGTATATTGCAATTCTAGTCTCATTTTATCTCATTCTTAAGCCGTTTACATCATTGATGATTGATGTGATCTTCCCACTTGTACTATTTTCGGAACTAGCAACCTGTAAAAAGGTTATCTTTATATTTGCAGCACACTCTGAGCATCCGTAAACAAATTTCGATCGTTGCTGTTGTTATGGAGGCGCTTCTTGTCATAGCGTTTATTTTGTACATGTTGGTAGAAATGTCCAGCTCTACATCTTTCTACAACCTCATTCTGTTGCTCTTTTTATGACCTCTTCTTCCATTTAAATACTCGATATGCCTCTCTTATCTTCTCCTTATAGCATTTCCTCGCATATCGCATTACAATTGGCTGTAGCATTGCCATGTCTGCAGCATCTTTTCCAGTAGACGGAAAGTGATATTCTTCATGGCCCCAGGAAGTGTTTGAATGTGGGGTTTCATGGCAATGTACTGTTTTTGCGGCGGTTGCCTTCATTGTCATGCTACTACTGTGTGTCAGTAACATCAGAATTAGGGGCATTTTGTAGAACTTAAAAGAATCGAGAATGGAGTATACAGTGGCTATCACGGGAGTCTGCAGCTTAGCGATGTCTAACTTTTTTTTTGTTTCGTTACACAAATTGTTCGCTCTCCTCAATCTCATGTGTAATTTAGCTGCAGCTAGATGGTGATCCAAATTTTTGTTAGCATCACAAAAGTACGTCCACGCAATTAGAAGCATGCCTTCCATCTGTTACCAGGTGATCATTCATATTATGATCAGTAGATATTGTGGACATTTTTGAGTTGGAATTTAGTTCCATGAATGAATATAAAAATGAATTTAAAATGAATTTTTCCATGAACATACCTAGTGCAAGATTAAATCAAATTGTGCTTTATACTACCGTTTTTGCCCCTTTTGGTGTAAAGATATTGTGAATTGTTCCTAAGATAATTGTTCAGATAATGTTTAACGAAAGCCAAAAATTACAATTGTAACTGTCATAAATTGTAAAAACCAAATGTTAGTTGCTCTGCACAACTCAAGCGGTAAGCATCACAGCTTCCCAAATATACTTATATCTAATTGAAATGAATCATCCTAATTTCTTTTATTTTACAACCTACAACCAAATAATTTCTCAAATCTCTTGAGAAATTATCTGATTAAGAGGCGACATAACATTCATCAGCAGGTCAACTTGCCTTCCCAGCGGCATAGAAGATTACCTCAAAACTAAAACCTACTCTGGAAATTTCCAACCGGGTGCAGTGTCGATCATCACATCAAATTAATTGCAGCAATAACAACAATAGCCCATTTGCCCCAGCTGCGACTCAAGCACCCAATTCTATTCATGGTCATCTTCTATTTCTACATCTGTTCTTATTCAGATGGGACGACAAAAACCAGACCGAATCTGTTACTGGATGTGTTACTAGGTAGACTGAATTTTTCGTTGGATTATGAGCATTTCCCTTCGTGTTTTGGCATTACCTATACAATTTCTCAGAACCATTTTGTATTTCTTCCTGGTCCTTATAAAATATATCTTTGATCTGGTCGTATTTGTCTTTCATCGGTTCGAGGAATCGCAGAAATATTTAACCTCAGCATAAATTAGGGGCTACTCGGCTGCTTGGCATAAGCGGAAATACAATTCTGCGTGGTAGGCATAACATACCTGTTATTTTGCCGCGAATTTTTTCTCGGGGCTGTGCTAACTAGCAAGATTGGTTCACCTGGGCATCAAATAATTTACATGTAAATCGGGAAGTTAATGCATCAGCCGAGAATGACACTTTGATGCGGGTTTTAGAGTGGTGGTACCATTGGCTCACAGTTTTTATTATTTTTTTTTTTTTCAAAAATGTCATTTTGGTCATCGGCGCTACGAGGCTGTGGTTACGAAAAGATGCAGGTATGGATTTGTATGACCTTTGGCTTCTGCAGGATCCTTGTTTCTACATCAACAAAACCTTGGGAAATGGAAGACTCATTCCATAAATAATAGGAATGTTTATTTAAAGCCATAACAAATATGTAAAAAACCTATAACACACCCTAAAAAATTGGGGTTTGCTCATTTTATTTAATTTCTAAAGCTTGTATGTTGGTGTCCACATGAGTAATTCTATATTCTGTACGTTCCATTCCATGGAGGAGGAGGAGAGTATGAAAATTAACTAATTGTTCAGAGTAACCAAACTCACAATACGATCCTAAAACTAGCCGAACTAACATGTAGATGGTGGTAGTAGTTCGAAAATAAATATTTTGGTGAAAATTGGTAATCTTATAAAACATATGTTTTAAGTTTCAATGCACCACTTCAGTGAATTCGTAGGCATGGGAAAAATTGGTCACCTTTATGTAATTCAATATTTCCATTTGAAAGGCTTCAGTGGAACCAATATTAAAGTCGAGGTAGCTTCTATTCTAGGGAAGTCTATTCCTTCGGGTAGCAGAGTTTAAACCACGCCGTACGAGCTCCCAAGACAAACACCGTAGTGGGCGATCAATTGAGATGTCCACTCCAGACACGGTTAAGAAAATCCCCAAAATGGTATTGGATAATCGTCTGCTGAAGGTGCGTGAGCTAGCTTAAATGGTAGCCTTTTTAAAAAGCGATATACATCGTATATCGATCGAAGATTTGAATATGAGAAAGCTGTGCGTAAGATGGGTGCCGCGCTTGTTTTCAATATAACAAAAACAGCGTCGTAAAGATGTTTCAGTAGAGTGTTTGGAGAAGTTTCACTGCAATAAAGTCGATTTTTTGCGTTGATTTATAACCCTGGATGAGGCATGGGTCCATCACTTTACACCAGAGTTGAAGTAACAGTCAAAGCAGTGGACTAAAATGGGAGAATCGTGTTCAAAAAGGCGAAAACAGTAGTACCATCTGCAAGCAAGGTTATGGTGTCTGTTTTTTTGGGATGGACATGGGATTATTTTTGTTGATTCTTCAGCAAAAGCTATCAATGGCGACTATTATGCTAATTTATTGTATCGTTTAGGTGATGAAATTACGGTTAAAGAGGTATTTGACGAAGAGAAAAGCGTTGCTTCATCCACTGTTTTTTTGAGATGGACCTGGGAATATTTTTATTGATTGTCTTCAGAAAGCAAAAGCTATCAATGGCGACTATTATGCCAATTTATTGTAACGTTTAGGTGATGAAATTACGGTTAAAAGGGCATTTGACGAAGAGGAAAGTTTAGGTGATGAAATTAAGGTTAAAGGGGCATTTGACTTCCTCTTCGTCAAATGTGTTGCTTCATCCAGTTCACACATTCACTATTGCGCTGGCCAAAGTTAATTAATTAAAGTTCGAATTGCTTCTTCACACACCATATTCATCAGATTTAGCTCCCCAGATTCGAAAAAAGTGGCCTGGTGGTAATAGTTATGCCAATAATAAAGAGGTGGAGTCTGCGGTTGAAGGCTATTTTTAAGAGTTTGGCAGTTCTTGTTATAAACAGGGTATAGAAGCTACTGAATATCGCTGGAAAAAGTGTATCGAAGAAAAAGAAGATTATGTTGAAAAATAAAGAAAATTTTTTCCAACTTGTTTGTGCCTTCTTTGTTAGATCGGCTAGTTTTGGGACCGCCCTCGTACATTTATTGAAGGAACTGATTTCATATGTTTACGAAAAATGAATCTTAACTCTGGTTTCATTATGTCTGGAATTACTTACTTAGGTGGCAACTAAAATAGAAATTCGTATTTATTATACCCAACACGCAGAAAATAATCAGTCGTCTGCGCTTCTCTTCCAACTCGTCACACCAAATTTTGACAGTACTGGAAAAGCCTGATCCTTTTAACGGAGTTTCAGTTGTCCTCTTTTGTATGCCTGTTCTTTACAAAGGGAATACAATTTCTTGGATATTATTGGCATTAATTGACGAATGGCTGCACAGAATTTTTGGATAAATCGTGTCGTTTCTATGATTCTAAACTTATCACTGAACCCTCGCATAGCAGTGTGATCTCTTAAAACATGAGACATCTTTAACATACTTTCACGACTATTCACCGATTTAACACTTAACCTACTTATTTATATATTTAAATGCCTTTACTACATTAGTTGTACATGATATCGTAGCAAATGGCTTCGTAAATGTTTGCTTGCCTTGCATGATTTAGTCCCACCCCCAAACTCTTTCAACCCCTATAAAGTTGCTGTCGTGTACGACCAGCCTATGTAAGTTCATATGTACAGTTCATTCACTTTTGTTTTTTCTAATTTAAAATCTGTTGAACAAACTCGACTCTTGTCACGACATTATACTAAGTATGAGAAAAATCACTAAACTAGACTTGGCCCCAATCACGTGCCCCATCCATCTGTCTGTCTCTGTTACTCAGTCTGTACACATCTATCCGTAAATATTTTGTTATGACATGAAAACTTAGCAACATTTGTACGTAAACATTTGCACATTACGGCCAAGTTCACAAGTTTTATCATTATTATTATTAGTTCTTTTCAGCATTCTTTTACATTACGCTCGTCTCTGTTTCACTATTCTTATTTGCCCTTATTTACCTTCTAGTTCACTTTCGCCCCCCGTTAAATTATGTTATTAATAAGAGTAAGAACGTTCTGTCATCGTTAGAGAATTGTCATGATATGATATTGATTGCATTTGAGAGAGATTAGAAAAAGTTGGAGGGCGCGTATGGGCGGGCGTTTTATGAAATATAAAACTAATGCAAGGCTGACTCAAAATATATACGCATTGTTACCGAATTATTTTTATTTCCAGAGGAGTCTATGCAATATTTATTACATGTTTTCGTTTCTTTTCGTTCGTTCTGATTTTAAATCCCAGAAGTGAACTAAAATTGCAATGTACTGCTTTATTGCGACGTGTAGTCTGTCAAAATCGATCCCTTCTCATAAAATGTAAGGTATAGCAAAAATAAATCTATTATTTTTCTGATATTGAAGGCCTTGCTTAGCTTAGTTAGAATGATTCCATTTATGGATAAAATATGCACCGTTTTGTTCAATAACTTGTTGCCATTTTGAAGATAAATTCTTTATGCTCCTCTCATGCAAACCCTCGTCCCTATTGTCAAAACACAGAGACAGTCGATATTCATAAAATTGGCTTGCGGCGAATTTGTCACCACCAAAATCATTTGCTGTATGCAGAAACAAGAGGTAATCACTTGGTGATAGGTTCGAAATATAAGGTGTATGCATAAGAAACTTGACTTTGTCCTAGGTTAGGTTAGGTTAGGTCAGTGTGGCAGTCTGAATAGACAGACTCACTTAGATTGTGAAAGTTCATTGTGATACCATGGAAACTAGACATATGGATGTCGCTGGTTTTCTCTGTTGAACCATCCTGAGCGCCTCAAGAAGCTCTTAAGTCGGACAATATCTATATCATCCAGATCTTCTAGGTTCCTAAAGAAATAAGACTCCAGTGTTGATCCCCCACTCGTGCTCGACAGGGCGGGGCAAGTGCAGAGAAGATGGACTCCTCCTCCTCTTAATCCCTACAATCTACTCCGGCAAAAGTCACTAGTCGCAACCCTCAATCTTACTGTATGTCTTCCAATCAGACAGTGCCTCTTCATGACGGATACAAGCAATGAGACATCGGGTCTTGATAGCGACAGCAGTGTGTGTGAACGTTTCAGATATAGACGAGGCCACATCTGTCTGGATTGATTACAGCCTCGGACAGACGCCCACCTACCATTTGCAACTAAATATGCTCTATCCAGCAGTTGGAGCCTGAATATGGCCAGAGGCATGCCGATGGACTCCAATTCGGCTGGAGTCTGTAAGGTTGTCCCTAGTCTTGTTGCTAGTTCGTCTGCTTTGCAGTTCCCTGGTATGTCCTTGTGGCTCGTCCCCCACATAAAGTGAATGTTGAAATGGTGAGCCATCTCGTTAAGAGATCTGCGGCAATTCAGGAAGACAGAATCCAGGGTTGTCCTAATGGAACACAATTCCTCTGCAGCCGTTGCCGGCTACTTCTGTGCGATTGTTGCCCTCAGATGGTACAATTGTTGAGCGAACCAATAGTTGAGCCCTAGGGGAGCGGCTCATAATGGATGATTCCTGGCCGTCCATCCTGATTTTGTCGTCGATTGCGTTGTTGTAAATGACCCACTTTTTCATTTCCAGTCACTATCTGATTCAAAAATGTGTCGATTTTGTTGCGATGCAACAACGATTTGCAGATGAAAATTGCGACGCAACAACGATTTGCAGATGAAAATTCGATTCATTAAGTTTTCTCTTATTCAAGTAGTTCCAAAAGTTTTCTTTTTGCAATATTTAGCTTCTGAGCAATCGAAACAAGGCTTGCATGAAGGACGGACATGACTTTTTTGATTGCCATTATTCTATCGTCAGTTTTGGACAGCTGGCCTTTTAAAGCGTGGTGCATCTCTGATGCGACAATTTTGCTTGTTGGCGTAACCTCCGAGTGGGAAATGAGCTTTACTGCTGAAGAAAATTTTGTTAGATTGAAAGCCCACGTTTGAATCACCACTTTTGTTGTAAGTTTTAACTATTTTTACGCGTTTTTCGATTGTTGAACGATCCATATTTGTAAATGGCAAACCTTTCACTAAATAAATAACACTTCAGGTAACAGATATTTTACGGCTGACGGCCTTGCCAGACCACTAAACAGATAACCCGTATATACACTTTATACGTAGTATCTCAGACGAGTACTTCTACAGACTATTAAACACTCTCCGTGTTTTTTCGAAACGACCTTAACCTATTTTTAAACTTTAAATGGGTAAAAAGTTCATCTTTATAGGTATGAAGGTTGTGGTTGTCATATACTTTGCCCAGTGGGCCACTTCTGGTAAGCAGAACTAGCGCTGTGGGATGAATCAAACGTAATATTCCGATGCCCAAATTAAGTGTCGAAAAACTTGAATATTGCAGAATCTTCTTCGCCGAATCATCGTTTTTATAAAACTCTCGCACTCACAACGTGCTGTCTACATACTTCCGAGAAACGCGACTGAATTCCTAAGAGCCAGGGTAAACAAACATAAACTTCCTTGTAAGACATCCACATATCCTTCACAATAGACAGCGACTCGCGATGACGTAGGCGATGCGTCTCTTCGTTATCAGGTAAATGGAAGTGCTATCAGATAATGGAAAATCCTCTCGTCTAATACATAAAATATAGTGCAGTCTTTATTTTTATAATGAAAAGTGTTTCTAATATTCCACATTTAAATCCATCATACAAAATTATATGAATTGAGAAAATATCTATTTCGTATTTTTCAAATTTCCACCGTATTAATTAATTTTTAATTAACTACAAAATTGGAAAATGTTTTGAACAATATTGAAAAAGTATTCCTTCACCAAATGTTAACTGAATAATCGTCATATGTGGAAATTTTTGATTTCCTTCTTTAATTAGGAGAAATATGCAGTGATTGCTTGCATCGATTGCTTGTAGAAGCATAGGACGAGGCTGCATTAGAAGAAGTTGATTTTAAAATCAGGAGAAGTTATTGTGAATATGTTCAAAAGTTTTGTGAATGGTGAGTTTAGCGTCGAAGACCAGGAACATAGCTAAAAACCGGAAGTATACAGAGACGCAGAAGTGGAATCACTATTAAAGGAAGATTTGTATTAAACGCAAGAAGAACGTTTCATTACATTAAAAGTGGCTCAATAAGCAATTTAAAATCGTTGTTGGAAATGATTCAAAAGGAAAGAAACTGGGTTCTATATGAATCAACGTCTGGAAATGAAGGTCGACTTTGCATATTTAAAATACTGCTTGCCAGACATAAACGTGAAGGGCTTCTTGCATCGTATAGCCGCTAGTGAAGAAAAATAGATTCACTACGTTAACACAAAGGAGAGGAAATTATGCAGATAACATCGACGGATAAGCTAAATATTCATGGAGAAAAAACTCATGTTATGTATTTGGTGGAATCAAGTTAGTGTGGAACGCCCACTTTTCAAATAATGGACATGGCAATTCAAAAATGTCTACATGTTGATTGGGGGACAATAGTTTAGGGTTATTGGACAATTAATATTGAAGAAAAACAGATATAAAATCGTTTCTGTATTCCGAAAATAGATTTCGGGATTTAAATTCACGCTCAACATTTAGAAAAAATCATAATTTGACATAAACCATCCAATTATTTAAAATATTATTTTCAATTGTTCAAAGTTAGTAAACAAGTATCTCCTATTTTGTAAATATTCATATGCGTTTAGATTTTTCATTAACCGTACCACGTCTACCGTATTTAGATATCGTGTGAAAGCGTTTAAACAAATTCACATAAGCCTTAATAGCTAACCATCATAACAATAACACAATTAACATTTAAACTCATCATAATATAAGATGATAATGATAATTATTATACAAATACGTTCGACAAATAAAAACAAATCTAAGCGATATCTGTGTACTACGAACAATAGCAGAGTAATGTGATACACTCTCGTATTTGACTGGCAGTGACTTTGCGGAATAGTTTTCTAGAAATCTATTTATGATTTGTTGGTAACTCAAAACAATGTTGTGTTATTAAGATGACGCAAAAACAAAAAGGCAGAGTATAATGAAACACATTAACACTTTACATGATCGAAGCAAATGTTAGTTGACACTCACATTCGAGAATAATATGAGTTGTAAGAGGAAAGACTTAATAATAGGGTGATCAACTATTTAATTTTTTCACAAAAATGTAATTTAATAGTTTGTATAGTAATAATAATCTACGTATCCCACTTGAAATGCATTAGAGCATG
>JAHXMU010000157.1:9457-47505 GCA_019455685.1 Philornis downsi
TTTTTTTTAATTGAATATTTAAACCGCCAACACCCTTATGGCCCACTCTGTATTATTATATTAAATCATATTTCGAGCAAGAAAATCTGGTCACCTTTGCTGGCTATAAGCAAGAGTTGTTCATTTGTTAACTCTACAATTTTTGGCGTATTTTGCTTTCGCGAGAGATCCGCCTGCGCCAGTATTAGTTGCCGGTATGTGGCAGACAAGTAAATCTACCACAATCAAACGAGTCCGATTCACGTCTCAGTCTTAGCAGTTTTTCTGCCATGATTTGGTAATTGTTTTATGTTGTTTTGTGCTGTTTTGTTAACTGTTGCTTGTTGGTTCGAAGTTGAACTGATATTTAAGAGCAAAACAACTATCGCTCTCTTTTAAGGTGTTATTATAGAATTTTCTGGAAAAAAACAAATTCTTTTGGCAAAGGCTTTTTTATTAGAATAGTCAAATGTCACACAGTATTGCCCAATAAATGGTTATTTGTATAGTGCTGCTGGTTGTGACGTTCCAAAATATAAGTAACCACTTGTTGACTGAATCGATTAAGCGATATCGGTCTCTCTGTCTATCCATGCCATCTTGTGAAACTTTTACAGTAAAAGTTAACACATATATTTGACCGCCAAAGCTTTGTCTTATCGTTTTCAAAACCCCATTTTTTGAATTTTCATATATTTCTATTTCATATTATTTAATTGACCCGTGAACAACATTGTTAATATCATGTTTTCATATAGCCTAAATGTAAAGAGAACGTTCAAGCTAATTATAACCGCTTTTAAAATTAATTTTATCTAAATTAAAATTATGAAATCAATTTCTTTTAATAGAGCGCCAGCCCTATTGAAAAAGGATCAACATGGGTCGAGTTTTGGTACAGTCAATGTATGAATTGACAGTTGATTTTATCGGTTCTAAAAAAAACAAATTGTGATAATTGTGACAGACCGTGGGGCGATAGTCAGAACACATGACTACCGTTTGCATGATCCGGGTTCAATCCCGCACACTGTTACTTATTTTTACTTGAGGGGCGGTTACTTCGATGTGTCTGACGAACACTGTCGAAACTGAGGCCTTCGGAAACGTTAAGCCGTTGGTCCCGTTGATAGAGTCTCAAAATAGAATGTGTGTAAGCTCGCTGAATGTGGGAAGCTCTCCCATATTTCATTCAAAGAATGCGAGTGAAGAAGTATGACACAATTTTTATAAAAATTTAATGATATTTAGTAAACACGATTTGATTGAAGAAACTAAACTTATTAAAAATCGTTCATATCAGTTATTAATTTCATATATTGCAAGTCATAGTTTTAATCAAATTTATTCCATTTATAAACTTGTATTACAATGTGAACCAGTTACATTGCGACGGATTTATGGTCGGTCTTCGCCTACTATACCTATCCGCTTATTTAAATTGAAACCTCAAGCAGACCACTAAGCAAGCACACATTTGTCAAAAATGGTTATGTGCAGGGGCTAGGTTAATATTTATCGGCGTTTTATCCTTATTTTCGAAAAAATGTTCTTAAGTCAAGTTCCTATATAAGTTCACAGAATTTACTTAAATGTATGTTAGAAGTTTGCTTCACTTCGTTTCTTATCTGAAGCGTAACTACATTGATGCCTTTTAGGCACAAAAGCACAATGAAATAAATATTTCGAAGTAAGAATTTAAAACGAAGGTATAGCTTTACATAGTTTCGTTTATTAATCCGAATCGGATTGAACGAAACCTCATGAAGTTTCTTTTAATTTACAAAAATCCTCTAAATACATTTTTTCTCAATTTAAAAGATTTTGCGTTTTTGTTGAGCTGGAATAGAATGTCGTAAAGAATTAGAATCCAAATTGTTCACAATTTCGTTTTGATATAAGAATCAGATTCGAAATTCTTTATAGTTTCTTTTATAATTATGGATCAAAATCGAAGTCATTTCATTTCAGAGACAATCTTCAATCGCCTTATACATTCACATTTCCTTGTTTGTTTGTACTTAATATTATTTATGCTTTTAGAAACTCGTATTGAGTATTACTTTTTACCATCATTTTGAGGTTAGATTTTATATAACTTGGTCGCGGATACGCTTAAAATGAAGGCAAGCTTCGGATTAATATGTATAGATTGAAAACAAATGCGTCGTTCATAATAAAGCTTGGCGTACAGTAAAAGAACATCGCTTTTTCCGATTTTAATGAACTATGGCACGAATGTTAAAACATGTAACACGTCTAATTTTGAATTTTCTGGTTTTCAAAAAACAGTACAGGAAAAATCAGCTGAACGCAGTTACCAAATTTTTTTTTGTCACTAAGTTGCCACACCTGTTTTCTATTCTACCTCAAAGTTTGATCTGTCATTTAGTTTGTTTACAATGCTCGATTTTGGGTGTTTTGTGATTTTAAAATTTGCCTTCAATTTTGTATTGTATTCGGCTATATGCCGAATAGCAGAGAATGTTGCAGAAGGTTTATGACTTAACAAAATTTTGTGCATATGAGTATGTCGTTGAAATTTGGCCGCTTCAACTGAAGTTAACACCGATAAAGTGAAAGAAATGGTGACTGAAAATCATCCTTTAAGTTTGAGAGAGAGTTCAAAGCCGCTGAACTTTGTATGTTCCACTATTTAACACTATTATTTGGATATGGCACGCATTAGTTCCAAAATATCTGAATTTTCCTCTAAAACTTAATCGCGTAATGTTCGTTGAAGACGGGCAAGATAGTAAATTTTGGCACCACATTCATAAAACACATTACAGCTGGCGGTGAGACATGGTGTTAAAATATCATTATCGTGTTACAATAATTTACTGGACTTTTATATATTGGATTCCGAATAAAAATGCCGTTTTTGTGGGATATATAATAACGCACAGTATGATTTGATCACTTTTATGTACGAAAAAACGTATCTCTTTCAGCAGACAATATTACTTGCTTTTTGAATGTTTCAGCTCGGCGTAATGCATTGATTTTGAAGAATATCTCCGAGTAGAGCAAGGGGGTGATGTGAAATTTCAGGAAACTTCAGCAGTACGGGCTCTTGAATACAAATATACGTCATCCGAAGATTGTTTCGTATATGATGACCTCAATGTCATTATGTAGATCCTACAGCTCGTTATTAATAAAAGGCGTAATAAATCCATGGTAGCATCCGATTGTAAGTGAAATCCTTCTCCCAATTTCTAGGCTGACATTATTAGCTTAACTGAGGGCGGTTACACAAAGTGTTTCAAAAGAAAGTTTATATATAGTGGTACGATTAAAAGAGGTGTGACATTTATTAGAAAAATATTTATTAATTATTAAAGTACAAAATTTGAAAATTTATCTTTTTAAAATAATCTTTTAAATGTAACCCCACGTCTGTGACACTCGTTTAAGTAATAGTATAATCTGTGAAAATTTCACAAACTCGAAGCAGGCGTATTGGTCGCATGTGGTGTTGTTGCGTCTTGCTGGAACAATTTTCTGGTAATGGATAGGAAAGGTTTGAAATTCAGGCATTAAGGAGTTGTTTAATATCTCCACATAACACTATGAATTTACATCTCCTTTCATCTTGACAAAAGTGTGGACTGGCCCATAGGACTTCATTTCGAATTCAGCGCACGCCAGTAGGGACAGATTTGCTTATTTACTTGTCCGTTAAGAAGGAAATGGCCTGCATCTGAAAAGAAGATGTTGGTTAACGTTGAAAAGTGCTCGATTATCTGGTTTACAAAGTCGAGTCTCTGACTACCAGTCTGGGGCTTTAATTATTGAATATGGAGAGGCGCAGCGTTAAAACTTTGTGAAAAACGTTGTAATGATAATTTATGTACATTTAAGCACTTAAGCACGAATTGAACAGACTGACTGGCTATTGCAGTATTAGTATTTTAGACACTATTCACATCTTCAGCCGCTAGGCCTGCATTTGCTTTTATCGAAGGAAACCTGTTATATATGGCTCTTTGATATCCATCTTTGACTCGCGCTCGTATTATACTCAGTCAGACAAACGCAAAACTATTTGAGCCCATAGAGTGTTATCCGATGGCACCTGTACAATGCAAGATTCAAATTACTAACCTCGTCTATTGAAAAGATAATGGATTTCTTTTTAATATACCTGATATGAAGCTTTTATTTAAGCGTGCTGTCTACAGAAATATGTCCTTGGAAAAAATGGGAGGTACCATGCCTCTTACAGAAAGCTCTACTAAGAGATTGTTTTTCAAAATGTTGGTGGATTGTGATTATGGATTAGACAATTGTCATAGATCACATTAGACTATAAATAGAGACGAAGTCCCCGAGGGTTTTACGTGAGTCTCGCCGTGAAGGCCTTACCCACGGTGTACGACACAGTGGGTGTATTACAATGCGATTGCCAACAACCCCCTGGGATAGCCAAGTAAAACTTGGGCTATCTAGGAAAAGGGGCTGACAATTGTGGTACTACCGCATATTGTCAAAATAGAGACGAAGTAATAAACTCTGAAATACTCTATTTCTCAAAATATTTGAAATGTATGAATAAATTTAGGGAAACTGCAGAGTATAGTTTTACGCCTGTTAGTATTAAGCTTGGCAGTTGTAAACTATTGTGTTGAGCAATGGAATTAGTGATGCCTTACCACTTCTTGGGGATAAAGCCAAAAATATTGTATTTATAATAATTTGTAAAATTAACATTAATAATACAATATAATACACTATTGTTAAAATCTATTCTTTTTGGTAATGTAATATTTTTAGAAATCTGAAATACTGAGTTGTTAAATTTTCTATAATCCATACCTCAGCTGTCACTCTTTACAAAACTCTAAATGTCGCGCATCAATGTAAACTATGCCGTTATTTAGCCGTTGCTGAAGACAGCGAATAAAACTTGATTTAACATTTTCGATTCAACAAATACAAGTAAACAAATCACAATATCAATACAGCCACAATTTATGCATAAATATGTACTTATAAAGCAGTGTGTGAATGCCAACAATGTTAAGCTAAATTAATGGCTTTTCAATGAAACAATAAGGATGGTCTCGCCTGAAACATCCACTCATCCAAAGTATCCCTCTCGTACAAAGTAAACCAAACCGATACAACTGAATCGAGCAGCTTTGTAGTCAGATTTTGGTGCTATTTTATAGGAATGAAACAAAAAAAAAGTTAAAAATGAACTCGAATTTATTGCGATCAGAAGATACAACAATTGAAATTCCATCCATCCATCATCATTCACTAAAGGGGATCTTTAATACTAAATTGTATTTTAAATGCTTTTTTTTCTTTATTTACTGCAAAGAAATGAATGAAAATCGTTTCTGTAATTGTCTTTCGAATGCAATTAGTTTCCACAGAAATCAGATGAAGGTAATCATCATTATGGTGTCATTGTGGTTGTTGAGCAGCGGCTGCTGCGGTTGCGCGCTGATAAAAAGGAAACGCAAAAGTTAAAAGGTTAAGAAAATGTTCGGCTTTTTGAAAATTAAATTGCGAAAATTTAAGATTTGTGAAGTATGTGAGAGAGGTAAAGAAAGAGCGAGTATACAAAGGAGATAGAGAGAGAGAGAGAGAGAGAGAGAGTTAGAAACAAAGATGTAGGGAGAGACAAAATTAATTTATATTTCCTTGCTTAACTTTGGTTTTCCAACATCTTTTGCAGATGAAGAAATCATAGTGTATTGAGTGGACATGCAGGTAGACATAGCCACATATTTACCTGAATATGTACATATTTTATATACAGACGAATGTATGTATAGACGAATTAACTTTTTTTGTTTTTGTATATTAACAATAAACAAATACAAAATGCTACAAAAAGTTGAATAACCGCTTAGCCGGCTGATTTTTTCCTCAACCTCTGTTTACTTTTTTATTGCTACTTTTTCAACGCTGTTAACAGTTTTCATTTGCCATCCCGTTTGTTGGCGTTGCAACTGTTTTTATATATGTATGTTGTCATATTAGGGGGATTCGAAACCAGTTTGCCCACAATTTGTTTGCCCAGATATTTTTGGCGGTGGCATCTTCTGCATCCACAAGAAATATAGTTCAATAGCTTTGTCGTTAAGCCCAACATTTCTTGATGAAATTAACGTATGAAAGTAATGAACATTAAGTTGTGGAACAAAATATTGCCGAAAACAAAAGACTTAAGACGCATACACGAGCCCACGTATTCGCGGTTTGAAAACATAAAACACAGTTTTTTTTTGAAAGTTTTTTTGTGATAATCACGAGAAATGCTGTTTTTTTTCATTCTAATCTATAATTAGAACAGTTGAAATGTACCATAAACCTCTAATCAATTTACTAAATCTTGAAGAAACCTTTCAAAGAAATTTCCAATCACAAAATTTTGGAAATATACTCGTACATACCCCAACTTACGGGAGGTATTTGCACAAAGAAATTCGAAATCTGAAATTGGAAAAAAAAGGAAAAACTCTAAGCTGATCAATCCCCATTCAGTAGAGGTTTTAAAGGTGCTTTCAGTTTTTCATGACATTAAGGCATCTAATGTTTAAGTAAGTTTTCAAATTGAGAAGTTTTGGATGTAACGAAAAATGTGAAACAATCAGCCAATATATGTACGCCGCAAGAACACACAATCTGGCGAAAATATTGCCTCTATCGGCGAGAACGTGTAAGAGAGGCTGAGGTAATAAATTTTATTTTGCACATTAGAATTCGATCGTTCGCAAACATCTACATGGCTAATATCAAATAAAATTTCACTTACATCAGCACACAATCTAAATAACGCAGGAGTTGATAATGCTATGTTTTCACAGACTGCACAGGTTTTGGAGCAGCTGAACGCTTATCTTACCAAAAAAGAAAAACAAAACTCAACATTGGGAACGAAGTCCATTTTAGAATGAACGGATATGTTAACAAGCAAAATTGCCGTATTTTGAACCATACCAATCCATACAAAGTCTAAAGTTCAACAAGTGGCAATGCGTCTGCAAGGGCTGCAGGACTTGGTAGAGGTTGTGGCGTCATCAATTCTTTTTTTTTTTTTTTTAAATAAGTTGTTTATTACAGTTTAATAAGATAACTACAATTTTTTATAATATTGCCTCAGCGCCAGATTGGCTTTATAGAGGCTAATAGGCAACTAAAACCATTCAAGTAATACCAACAACAAATATTAACATTAAAATATTTAATAATAGGAGAGATAAAAAAAAATAAAATAATAAATTATGTTAGAAGCATTTCCAAATTATCTATCAAATATTTTTTTAATTGGGTTTTAAAAGCTGATAAAAGCGAAGTTTCCTTCAAGTATACTGGCAATTGATTATATTCAAATGGTCCAGCAAATGTAACACGTTGCTTGGTCAACTCTAACCGACAAAACACAACATTTAAATGCATTGCTTGACGGGTTGATCTTTGGGTATATGATATGTTTCTGTGAAAGGATGTTGTAAAGACTCCAATTCCATTTATTGATTTATGAACATAGAGCAGAAGTTGTTGTTTGTATAATCCTTTAACAGGTAAGACATTTGTGGCATAATCTTTATATAAAGAAGTTGTACTGAATCTCATAGGTAGATTAAAAACAGTTTTTAAAGATTTATTCTGTGCCGATTGCAGAGCTTTTAGACAGGTGGTGGACTTACATGCATACACGAAAGGAAGATACGTCAAATGAGAATGTATCAGAGACTGATATAACATTAGCTTTAGCTTTACATTTAATTTGTTCTTAAACTTGTACAAAATTCCAGATCCTGACGATATTTTGGACTTTAGGTCCATGATGTGTTTATCCCACGACAGATTATAATTAAGACACACTCCTAAATAACGCACGCTTTCTGATTCTTCTATCACATTACCATCAACATGTACGATCATATTTGTATCATTAATAGAAAGTTTTGGTCTAAATCTCACAATTTTAGTTTTACTTGCATTCAAAACTAGTTTATTCACCCTTAGATATTCACATAAAATCGCAGCGTCATATTCTATTTGTGTTTGTAGTACTAAAGTATAATTATAATTATAAAGTAAGCATATGTCATCTGCAAACATGTATAATTTCCCTTTAAAATCTAATTTAGACAAGTCATCAATATATAATTTAAATAATAATGGCCCTAGTACACTACCTTGCGGAACACCACATATTACAACATGTTTATTACTTTGACTCTGTCCAACCTGCACGAAATGCTGTCTATTTTTTAAATAGTCCTGAAACAATCGCTGTGTCTCTCGAGAAAATCCAAAAATTCCAAGTTTTCTTATCAATATATCATGATCAACTAGATCAAAAGCTTTTGACAAATCGTAAAACACTCCGGCGACACCTCTGTATCCTGCATCCAAACCACTACAAATACAATCAACAACATTAACAACTGCATCTCCAGTACCTGTACCCTTTCTAAACCCGTATTGCCTTTCAAAGACAATTTTATTCACATCAAGGTAAGCTGTGACTTGTTCAAATATCAGTTTCTCAAAAATCTTATCAATAACTGGCAATATTGAAATTGGTCGAAAATTATCAGCCGTTCGTGCATTAGAAAACTTGGGAATGGGACATATTTTGTGCACCTTTAATACGTCAGGATAAGACGATTCTTCAATCATTTTATTATAAATATTATAATAATAATATAATATTATAAATTCGTGTTTTTTTTGTTTTTTTCTATTTTTTTTGTTTTATTTTTTTACAATAGCAAATTTTTATTATTAACCTGTACAATACTGCAGATTAATAATATACCTAGTCCTGCCATATGTTCTGTTACACAATTTCCAGCGCTTATCGTTCAAAACTTCTTGCGGGAATAGAACCGTTAACTTTTTTTACAGAACACATGCAATGATTAGTGAAGAATACTAGTCAGTTTGGTTTCAGTTTGCAATCTATTAACATGGAGTGGGGCGTTAAAGAGAATCGAGTTGACGTAATAGCGTTACATAAGCGCGGAAAGAGTGCTGGCTTCGGCGAATTGTCTGGAGTAGAAGACAGGCCAAAAAGTGGTCGCCCGCACGTTGTCCGTACGAGTACGGTTGTAAAGGCAGTGCGTGAAAGAATTCGGAGAAATCCCCTTAGAAAGCAGAAAATCATGTCCAAGGAATTGGATATATCAACCAGATCCATGTCTAGGCTGATTCGGGATGATCTGCATATGAAAGCCTATCGTCGGTCCACGGGGCATCTTCTAACTCCTCAGCTAAAAAAAATTAGGCTGGAAAGATGCAAGCGACTTTTGCAGTGGCATGCGGACAATGGCCATGAAAACATTCTGTTTACGGATGAGAAAATTTTTACCGTGGAAGAAGTTTTCAACAAATAAAATGACAAGATTTATGCCACTTCATCTAAGGAAGTGAAAAAAGTTGTTCCAAGGGTTCAACGTGGCCATCATCCCTCTTCCGTAATGGTTTGGTGGGGGGTCTCCCACCATGGTGTCACATCCCTCCATTTCTGTGAAAAGGGCGTAAAAACTGGTGCAAAATTTCACCAAAAAGATGTGTTAGAGGGTGTTGTGAAGGGTTTGACCAGTACCCTTTTCAATGGACGTAGGTGGATCTTCCAACAGGACTCTGCTCCTGCGCACAAAGCTAAACCCACGCAGGAGTGGCTCAGAGTCAATATTCCTGGCTTTATAGCAGCAGAAGATTGGCCATCAGGGAGTCCAGATCTCAACCCACTGGATTATGCTTTGTGGTCAGAATTGGAGAATATGGCTTGCAAGACTTCCCACAGAAATTTGGGAAGCCTTAAAACAGCATTAACCAGAGCAGCGTCCTCGATCTCCATGGAAATCGTACGTGCGGCTATAGTCCAATGGCCACATCGTTTGAAAGCTTGTGTAAAAGCAAAAGGCGGCCATTTCGAGTGAATACAATTTTTTTTAATAACCAATATTGTCTTCTAATAAATGAAATAATTTTGAATACAATATGAATATTGGTTTTTTTTATCGCGTTTTATATTTGTAACAGAACATATGGCAGGACTATGTATATATATTAATATAAGTTTTAACAAGTCACGCCCCAGCATCTAAAATAGACATTATAGTGGCAAGTTGGCAGTAAAATTCAACATCTTTTACAATTATGTTACAGAAAGTTTATTAAAAAATTTTTAAATTATTTCAAATTTCGTATACAAATAAAAAGTTTAAATAAGAATTCCTTCAACATTCTGCAGTAAGTGATTTTTCAACAAATTTTTGAATGTTAGAATATTATTTGCGATTTTTAAATTTTGAGGTAAATTATTATACGCATGGCTACCCGAATACTCAATTCTCTGCTTCGTAATTTCAAGTTTACACTTTGCTACCCTTAAGTTACTACTATTTCTGGTACTGAACACTTGTTGGTTGATAGCAAAATGTATGGTGTAATGTCCTATATTGTGTAAGCATTTGAATACATACATAAGAAGTTTCATTAGGTGAGTACCATGCACAGGTAAAATGCTAGGGAATATGCTTCTGTATAGCGAAAATGTTGAATATGTTAAAGGCAGATTTGCCACAGCTTTCAAGGCTTTATTTTGAATTCTTTGTAAAGATTTCAGTTCTGTACTTTTTTTATACCCATATAAAACAACCATATAATTCAAAATACTTTGAATTAAAGTTTCGTATATTAAAAGTTTCACTGTTCTATTAAACTTATTTTTGAATTTATACAAAATACCTACTACTTGAGCTGATTTGTCTTTTAAATGTTTAATGTGTGTATCCCAGCACAGATTATTTTGTAGAAATATACCTAAATACTGGACACAATCGACTTCTTGGATAATGTTACCATTAATATATATAGAAAAATGGTTGTTGTGATCACAATAGGGCTTAAATCGTATCAACTTTGTTTTTGTGGCATTTAGGACTAGTTTGTTTATTTGAACAAATTCATGTATCAAGGACGCGTCATGTTCAATATACGGTCTGGCAACTGTCTCGTGCTGGTAAGGGTATAAAAGGCATAAGTCATCTGCGTACCTAAATAGTTTTCCTGTCAATCCAAGATTTCCTATATCATTAAGATATATTTTTAATAACAAGGGTCCAAGTACACTGCCCTGCGGTACACTATATCGAACATCTTGTACTGAACTTTTACAACCATTAAAACATACAAATTGTTTCCGGTTCCGAAGGTAGCTGCCTAAAAGAGATATGGCTTGTGGAGAAATTCCATAAAATTTTAGTTTTTGCAACAAAATGTTGTGATCAATTAGGTCAAACGCTTTCGTGAAATCGTAAAACACTCCAATTACTCCCTTATGATTATCATCTAATCATTTACATATACATATTTACATATTTACTACATTTATAGCTGCTTCCTCAGTGCCACAGCCCTTTCTTTCTGTGAAAGCAATAATAAAGGGTGTCCCAACAAGAACGCAATATTTAAATTTGGCGCCATTCGAAGCGTCATTGTTTGATATTTGAACAATTGTTATTGTTTGCTAGTAGAAGGTAAGAGGTTAGTAAAAATCAAGCGCTACACGAATTGTGAAATTGTTTTACCAAAATGGTGAAAGTTTTGCGGCTACAGTTCGCAAATTGCGATCAATTTGGGGTCACAATAACGCTCCAAAAGAGTCAACTGTAAAGAGATTAATGGATAAACTTGCCAAAACTGGGTCTGTTAGTGATGTAAAGACAACAACGCGCCTTCGACCAGGTCGATCGACCGAAAATGTCGCAGGCGATGATCCACCTCAATTCAACACCGAGCTCAGTGAATTGGTGTCTAAAAATCCACTATGCAGTGAATTTTGGCAAAAAATTTGCATCTTCATGCACACAAAGTTCAATTGACTTAGGAACTGAAGCCAGCTGACCATGGACAGCGAAGGGAGTTCGTTAATTGGATATTGGAGAGACAACATGAAAATGCTGATTTTGCCGATAAAATCATCTTTAGTGACGAGGCCCATTTCCATCTTGATGGCTTTGTGAATAGGTAGAATTGTCGCATTTGGAGTGAGGAAAATCCTCGAGTGATTCACGAGAAGCAAATGCATCCTCAACGTGTCACTGTGTGGTGTGGATTTTTGGCTGGAGGAATCATTGGACCCTTTTTTTATGAAATTGAGGCATGTCAAACGCAAACAGTCAATGGTGTTCGGTATCGTGAAATGATAACCAGTTTTTTCGTGCCAAGAACTGAAGAAATGAATGTGGAGGGCATGTGGTTTCAACAAGACGGCGCTACATGTCATACAGCAATTCAATTGCTGCATCAGTCATTTCCCGGTCGTGTTATTTTGCGTTTTGGAGACCAGAATTTCCCGCCTAGATCGTGCGATTTAACACCATTAGACTTTTTCCTTTGGGGTTTTTTTGAAGTCGAATAAGTCGGCGAATAAGCCGACGACGACTCAAGTCTTAAAAGAGGAAATTGGACGCTGCATTAATGAAATACCGCAGCATTTATGCAAAACGGTCATTGAAAATTTCGTTAAACGATCGCGTGTGTGCCAGCAAAGCCGCGGCGGCCATCTGCCCGATGTGTTGCTCTATACATTCTGTCTCATTCTGTCTACTTTACGATACAATAAAGTTTCACGATTTTTTTTAAATATCTGTGCTTTATTTAAAATTTAAACCTGGCGTTCTTGTTGGGACACCCTTTTGGATTGATATTACTGTCAGCGGAGAGCGATACCGATCAATGATGATATGGAAGTGAATGATTTCCGGTTCCAACAGGTCGGCGGTATGTGGATGGCCTGAAATGAATGAAATTCTTCACGTGATTATGAAACTTGATTCTGGTAGATCTTTTGTTATGGGTTTTCACCACATTCATCGAAAATCGGATCTCTTGGAAGCGTGATACTCAGCGAAGCCTTGTTAAATAAAATAAAAACAAGAATTATTTGTTATATTCAATTTCAATACGGGTGGAACTCAAGTATTTGAAAATGTGAGTAGTGTTTATAGTTGGAAAAATGTAGCTACACATCGGATTGCCGATAGGTAAATGAACCGCACTCATCTAGCGCACTCATTTGATAAAGGAATCATCCACCACCGACATGTGTATTGTATTCTATTATCATTAATGTGTATTGCATTCTATTATCGTTAATAAAAAACTTGACTGTTAAACAAATTACAATGTGTTGCACTGGCCATAGTTCAGACTTTGTAATTTTAAGGAAAAATTGTATCAATCTAAAGGAAACTGTTTAATGGATACGAGTACATAACATGTGTCAATCTAATCACGATTGAAATCGTCAATAAAACTCTTACCACACCATTCAAATTGACATTTGAATTAATCATCGATTGGCATGCGCTGCAAATATTGTATCAAACCAGTTGGGTCTAAGCGCTAGAAGTACACAATTTCCTCTTTTCAATTAACCAAAAGTCCAACAGAAATTCAACCAATTTAGAAGATTTGCCAAATCTGGGGAAGTAAGTGGTGTTTTCAGTTAAATGTTAACCAGACCATTAATAATGACCATATAAACTTCGAGAAACCGGACAATGATAGCATGAATTAACTAAAAAGTGAGTATAATAATGTCTGTGGAACACCTTTCAAGGTCTTTGTAAAGATTTGTACATTAAAAGGAAATAGTTGTATAACAACCATCATCACCATCACTGACACCTTTTCCACCAACAGAAGCAGCACCATTAAGAGCCCCAAAAAGGCTCCCATGTAATGAGAAATCGTACACAAACGTAAAGTTCTTTAAACATCAGAATTCACTTTTATTTGATTGAAACGAAAACAAGTTTCAGGAGCCATCAGCAGCTCTGTCGCGAGCACGAGTATAGGCCACAAGTAGGTCATTATGTAAATAAGGCTAAGACGTCAATGTCCGCTGGTGCTTTAGCTGTTTTCGGTTTCAAAAATGTAAACAAAACCTAACGGCTGTATCAGGATTAGTAAGCTAACAGTCGAAATACACATACATTACTTTCATTTTTATTTTAAAATGATGCTTAAGCTATATTTGGAGAGTGTTTTTTTTTTTGAACTGGTTTCGTAGAAGTTTTAAATTATGAGTCAGAGGAACATCTTTGTAATTATATAAAAGGAGGTAATCGGGAGATTTGTAACACACAAATGCGGTATTCTTAGTGTTGGTAAAAATTTTAAAATTGATTTAAGTTATAGTGGGTTTTAAGAAGCGCATATTATATATTCCTTCACCAGAAGGAAGAGTTTAAAAAAAGTTTCTTTTGACTTAATGAGTTTCATAACTTTTTAAGACGATTGAGCTCTGTTCGTCTGCTTAGCTGCTTGGCACTGCCTAATATATTGTGAGATCCTAGCCACATATTGTAAATGGGCTATATAAAATCATCAACTTAATCGATTTTCCGAAATTCAGTTTTTCCCTAAATCGTTGTCTGTTGTAAGCCTATTTTCTGCCCACTGAATTTTTTTACCATGCTTGGCAAAACTTGAAGTAAATCGAAAAAATAACTCAGCCTATTCTACTATCTCTGATATAAATGACCAAATTAATCCATATGTTGTTAGCCTCATAATAAGTTCCGAAAATGAGAATGGTTGACATTGCTCCACCACTTTTGATGCCTCTCATGTAAATGATCGATGTAACTGATGTAATTTAAATAAATAAGGCAAGTCGTTCTTTTCATGAACGAAAATGCACTGCCAAGGCCATGTAAATCGATGTATTTACATATATTTATTATTGTTAAATTAAATTAAATTAAATCTAATTTAACTTAACTTAATTAACTTAATTTAACATAACATAACTTAATTTAATTCAATTTAATTTAATTTAATCTAATTTAATTTAATTTAGTTTAATTTAATTTAATTTAATTTAATTTAATTTAATTTAATTTAATTTAATTCAATTTAATTTAATTTAATTTAATTTCATTTCATTTCATTTCATTTCATTTCATTTCATTTCATTTCATAAATTTGATTCAATTTAATTTAATAGCAGATTACCAGTATAAATTCCCCTACGCAACCCATATATTCCTTCAGTCATACATTTCCTTTAATTCCACTAAATCCTGAATAACTCAGTTCAGTTAATTTTTTGTTGCCCATTAACAGGAAATTCAACTTAAATTATTTTTTTCTAACATATTCTTGTAAAAGGAAGACTTTTACATATTTTGTAATATACTTTTTGTAATTTCTATGGGTATAAACTGACAATTTTAAACCTGCAATGCAAGAGTCCCCTTTCAACTCTATGTGGTTTCAACCAGATTGTGCAGCTTAACAGTTAGGCAGGCCTTCTATAACAGAATTACGTCGAAGATTCCCCCAAAAGCTGGTCTCAAGAAACGCCTCACTCCATTGTCCCCTTCCCAAGGTTCCTTGAACTGACTGTCTCTGATTTTTTCCTGCGATTTTATAGCAAACATTGCTGAAAAAACCAACAAATTTGTGTATTTGAGAGTGGAAGTCATTTAAATCTATTTTTCCAACGGAAAATCATATTTTTTAGCATTCTGAAATAGTTACGCCTATAACTTGGCCATACACATTCAGACAACAAAAACATTTCTGAAATTACTCACAGTAATAAAAGCAAAATTATAACAACTTGAGGTCTTTTGGTTTTTTTGCTAAATGGGTCAATTTGTACTCGTATGTTTGAACCAAATAACTTGTATAAACATCTAATGGGTGATAAATTATACTGAATTTAGCGCAACTTAACGAATGATATTAGGAGATTAGGCAATTTGTATGGAAGGTATCAGAAAAGGATTTAAATTTCTTTTTCTTTTTTTTTTAAAGGATATGAGCTTACGAATATTTGGTTTAGATGGTTCATTTGTATGGGTGTGTGATAGGAAATACAATGTTGTTAGGAAATACAATGAGAAAAAAAAAATGTTATCGTAGTCTACAAACTTTATTGTAAAAATCGGTTAATTTGAGTGGGAGGTGCAAGTGGCACAAAGATTTACGGCACCTATCGTAATACCAGACAGCAAGTCAGTCAAATATCGCTCAATCGACTTAATAAGTTGTGTAATGCATTTAGTCAAGAGATTGTACTCTAAAAGCTTCCATCTGATTGTTATACTTTCGCCGCACCAACTGTTATATTCGTATGTGCTCATACCGCCAGGTGAAGGTATGATCGGAACAGAGAAATGTTAGTCAGGAGGGCTGTCTTATATATGACATCAGCCAGCGTCCTTTTGTATTGCTGCAAAAAAATGCTCTGAATTAGGGAATTAAAGACACAGTAAAGGAAGCAAAATTGTAACTTTCTGAAGTCATCTGTTTGGAAAATATGGAAGGTCCACCGATTTTTCCTAAATTTTTATATGTAGCACCATTAGTAGTACTAAATGCCTGAATTGAGATCAATTATATATAATAATATCAGTCATATATAATGTGGTGCAATAGAATGAAAGATACGAACATAGAAAGGTAATTTGTATGGTAGATAAAGGAGAGGGCGGGGTCAGCTCGCCGATTAATTCACATTTTATCCAGTATTATAAAGCAATATAATATAGGCGATTGTAAGTAAATTCAGGCTTTAGCTTAGGGATTACAAAGTAAATCCAAATCGTTAAATTTATATGGGTAGTACCAGAATGGGCGTGATGACGTTGTCCATTTTCATACTCAGAAGAGATGGAGGATATATACATTAAGTCGGTTATTTGTATGCGAGGCACGAAAAGGGGCATGGTTGCTTCATCGGGTTGTCTCCGATATTGTAAAGAATCGTAAAACAATGTAATTGATAAAAGTCTACGTTAATGCAGTCGACTAATTAGAAGCGACAGAGAATTGATTGACTTGAATTTGGAAAAATCGGTCAATTTGTATGGAAGCTACTAAACGTGCTCCATTTTCCCTACTTTAGCGAACGCTCAATGTGCGTGTGTGTGGTGTGAAACCAAGAATAAATGGTTCAAATTTATTATTTGTACGAGAGGCAGCAGAAGGGATGGCAACTTTTCCAAATTTGACTAGAAATTAGTAAACAATGGAACACACGAAAAGTTGGGTTGCTGCTGAATTTAAATTGAATCTCGCAAAATCGGTGAATTTGTGTGCGATAGTGCGGTTACGTTCTGGAAAAATATTAGATCTCGTCAAGTTGTACTAAGTTCAATAGATTTATATTAGTTATCGCATCCAATCAGCCACACAGTCACCGTTCAGTTAACTTAAAAAGTCTTTGAACGCATTTGGTCAAAATACGTGGTACTTTTAAAGCTTCCTTCTGGTTGTTGCTGTATCAAATCATTTTCCCGGGTGAACGTATGAAAAGGTTAGGATAATGTTGAAAAAGGTCCAGCTATTAAATGCTAGATTAAGACCCTATATAAGCAAAATTTTTCCCATTGCTTCAATGTTTTTCAATTGGAATACCTGAGGATCACCTTGGTTTGAACAATATACCGACTCATTACCATATTATTTTTTAAATGAACTGTAATATTTTTTTTTCGATATACACATACGTACACAGTTTAAAATGGTAAAATTGCTGAAAGTGTATTAAAAATTTGTCATTTTTCTAGATTGTGATTTAGTTGTTGTATGGCCAAGTCTCTCCTACTTGACCTACTTTGCAGGCTCGCAACGCAGTTCATAGTAATATGTGGTCTAGTGGCAAATAATCTGTTCACATTTATAAGGTATTATTTTAACAGGCATTTTAAATGGAATCCGTATTTGATAATATTTTTCGATAACCACGCCAACAATTAAAAAGATATGTATATGAGTTGAGAGTTCCAGTATCTATATACTGTATACAGTATATATATACGACAGTGGTGACAGTTTTGAAAGCAAAAAGTTTTGGAATCCAGCAAATACGTATTCGTTTTCGAATATTGGTCATTGGCGATAACTCAACTCAACTGATCGGACTAAGTTTTTGGGTGTAAACGCTCTTGACGTCAGAGCTCAATACCGACTGTTACAAATTGGCGGCAGTTTTCAATCGGTTGTTGGCTACCTATGATTTACCCTCCATTTGTAACTCTGTAACCACTTGTAGTAACTTCTCTTCTATATAGTTGTATAAAAAAATTTGCAAATCCTGGTCTAAATTTGAGGTTGCGGCGGTTTTATCATCTTCAGATGTAGATGCCGTTTTCGACATCATTGTCATTGTATTATATGATATCTTATAAAGCTCCTTTCCACACAGCTTTCTACGATGACAAATTTTGGTTTGTTTCACAGGTCATGCACAGCCGATTTTGGCGGCTACTACTACTATGTACTACATCACCATCACTTAGCACAATTTTATGAATTCGGACTCTAACAGTAGCTGATTGATAACGGTACAGATACAACTTCGAAATTTTATATAGCTTCAATCCTGAATGCGTTGCCCATGTGCTTCTGCAGCAAGCCTTTGTCTTCTACTCGCTTATACAATTCTCGCCTTATACAGTTCTTTATATGTAACCCATTTCCAAACGTATAAGCTGTGGAACCGTTTTTCATACTGAGACCATATAAGTCAGTAGGCGGTGTCATTCACTTTTGTTTGGTGATTTTGAAATACAGTCTGATTAAACCGATAATAACGATAATAATATTAATAACAACAAACGTGCGTGGTTCTGCACATTTCGTTTGTATGCATCTCGTTACTAATATTATACATGTCATATCCCATATTGATACCTCTAATGGTTGTGTTGGTGGTGGTATACCGATTATCCTGCCAAGACCTTTTGGGGCGTAAATGTACCAGAAAATTTTATGACAGTCAGTGTGAATTCATATTTGGAGCAAAAATACAAACTTTCGGTCGTATTCATAAACACTTATTGGAAATTTACAAATCAAAATTTCTGTCAATTTTGTAAAGCTTTTAGAGTATCTGTTGGTACTAAAACCATTTATAAACTAAAGCTAAAGTAATACCTATTCGCAAACCCAACAAACCCTCCAGCAATCCTACCAGCTACAGACCAATAAGTCTCTTAAGCATTTTAGGAAAAATATATGATAAACTAATTCATAAACGGATAAATGAGGTTGTATGCGATGAGCAATTTTGGTTTAAAAAAGATCATAGCACTATTCACCAAATTGGCAGAATAAAAAACAAAATAATTAGGAAAGTCAACAGGGTTAATGTCACTTGATGTTGAGAAAGTATTCGACACTATATGGCATCACGGTCTACTTTTTAAGTTAGTTGTAGCAGATGTGCCAAAGTATATGTGTAAAATTTTTGCCGACTTTCCAGACAACAGGGAATTTGCGGTTTCGATTGGGCAGAGTATCTCGTCGTTCAAAATTATTCCGGCAAGGATCAATTTTATCACCAATTTTGTACTCGATTTACACTTCGGATTTCAAACCTCCTAAAGAAGTTGACATTGCTTACTATGCAGATGATACTAATTTCATTAAGCAAGTTGAAAAACGCCCTCTTAAAGAAAATGGAAAATAATCTTATCGCCTGCAATAAATACTTTAAAAAATGGAAAATTAAGATCAACGTTCACAAAACCCAACACATAATTTTTCCCTTCAATAAATCTCCGAAAAGAATCCCGATGAGACTAATATACTTTGAAGGCAACACCATAGAAACTCAAACTGATGTTAAATATCTTGGGGTGATTTTAGATAAAAAACTCTCCTTCCAGAAACATATTCAATTATCTTGCGAGAAGGCACTGCGTTCATTCAGGGTATTATGGCCATTTTTAAACAGACGATCAAATCTAAGTCTTAAAAATAAAAATTGTATTTACAAGTGTGCTATAAGGCCTATAATGTCTTTCGCTTCATCTATATGGCTCATCGCGGCTCAAAGCCACTTACGAAAAATGCAAATTCTTCAAAACAAATGCTTAAAAATGATTTTCAACAAACATTGGAAGTACCGCACTTCTGTGTTACATGAGGAAACAGGATACGAACTTTTTAAGGATTTTTTTAAAAAGATTAAATGAAAACTATTTTAAAAGGATTCTCTATTCCACTTTTGCCGTAATAAGAGAATGTAACGATTTATAAATAACTTAATAAGGGGAATTTATCAAACTGAAAATTTGTGTCTATAAGTGGTCATCTTTGCAGATAATCACTCTATGAACACTAAGTTTCTTTTAATGATTGGCTTTACATTTATGTTTGTTTTTCAAATGATGATTTTTAACCTTTTAACCTTCCAAATCGATTGTAACTCCATTCAATTAATTCACTTTTATGCAATAACAAGATTGAATAAAACTCAAAAACTGTACTCAAAACACGTACATATTTTTTAGATTTAAGTTGTTGTTGGATTAATAAATAAATAAAATATTTATTTCCTGAAAGTCAATTACAAATGCGGGATTATCTCAATTATTGTTTTAATAAACTGCTTCAATTCGGTGAAATTCCTTGGTTTCGTTTTGTACATCTCTTGTTTGACATAACCTCTTAAAAAAAGTTTGATGCAGTCAGGCCAGGTGGCCTTGGAGGCCAGCGGAAAGTGGAGTTTCCGAATATTAATGGGCAGTTGCTCCATCATAACCAAATGCTGTCGACACGGATATGTCTTCGGGGCAGTTCTGGGTAAAAAAGCTTCTTCAACATCTTTAAATAACGATCGCCATTGATAGTTGACAGTAGCACGATTAGTGCGCCACCCTGTATTTCTTCCATACGTTAAAGAAACCAACATGTGTTGTTATTTGGTGGATGAGAGAAGGAACCACTTCAGTTTACACATATTTGTAAGAAAGTCCATATATCGTATTATGTCTATAGTGGTAGATATATAAGCTTAGACACGGCCGAATTTATGGCGCTTGATAAAAGATTTGCCAAAAATGAAAAGCTGGAGTTAGTAGTTGGTATCTATTTTAAGGAGTTTGACAGTTTTTACTATAGACAGTGTACAGAAGCTATTGAATATCGCTGCAAAAAGTGTATCAAGCTAAAAGGAGATTATGTTGAAAAATAAAGAAAATTTGTCCCAACTTTTTTGTGTCTTTTTTGTTAGTTCGGCTAGTTTTGACATCGTAGCTTGTGCATTGATGACTTGTGCTTTTAGAATAAATCCATACAACCTGCCGTTTTTATTAAAAGAAATGCTTTTCCCATGAAAATATTTCAACAATTTTGTGCGTTCTTTTAGGAACCAAAAAATTACGACGTCAACATTCTTAAATTGTGTTAATAAATTAATATATGATTTATACCCGTTTTATGTAAGTTAATTCACTAGGATGAAACTTCTGCACTGCTCTTAGATATAATCATGTATCCATCTTATTTCATTCCATACTCACTTAACGGCATGAATTTTGAAATTTTAAGATGGTAAATATTTGCGTTTATATATCATATATAAATCAACATATAAACATCCCTGTTGGTGTACAACAAACATGTCGCTGTCATAGGTTTCGCTTTTAAATCTGTCACCAATCTGCTAAACAACGTTTAAATCTTCGTTAACATCTTTCCGTTTTCAATTATTATCCACTATAAGGCAGAACATTCTCACAGCCCATTCCTTGTGGGAAGACATCAGAGTGAAGCATTATTGAAATTCAAGTCACATATTTGCCTCTTCGCGGAATAAAGATATGATTTTGTTGCAATCGTTCACTGGGGAAAATGTCAACTGTCAATGTACGATTCTGAGAAATGTCTGCTACCCCTTTTTTGTATTCATGTTTCGATCATTCTACAGCGTTTACGGGCACATCTCGACACAGCGACCATGGGTAGAATGAAAAAGTATATTTAAACATTTGCAAACGCTTTAATTGTTGCATAAGTTAATCCGTGTACGGTCGATGATCTAATAATGTCTAATTGTTAACGATTTTATCCCACGTCTTGTTTTTCGATGACATGTTTCGAATATTGACTGAACTTGAGGAAGTTCTATCCAAATTGTGAATAACTGTTGTACTTGGTGGTATTTATGAGGAATGAACGAATGAATGTTCCAAACTATGTACATTGAGATTCGTGTGTTGTGCAAGCGCAGGAAAATGGTTTATTTGTATTTTAAAGCATATATTTAGGCGGAATGGTTATTTGCAATACTGAATTTGAAATTGTATTGTTGGGACTTTTTTGTTGTTTAACTAATTTAGAAGTTAGTTAAATAAATGAATAAAGTAAGAAAATCTTAGGATTATAGCGTATTGTCCCAAGTAACGACAAAAATATTTACAGCTTCATGCTTTATCTAGAAGTTTTACAACAATACATTTGAACATAAACTAATAACATAATCGACCTTGCCCCGAGTCTTTCATTTACATGAGCGAAGATATTCTTATAAATGTCCTTAAAGCTGAGTAAAAAGTAAGTAATGGAAAAAAAGAAAATGAATAAAAAGAGAAAAATTAAACTAAATTCAAAAATCCTATTTAAAAAACAGAAAAAAAGGAAATAAACCAAAAATGGAAAATACTTCGGTTATCCACGATGCGTATTCGGTAGAACCTTATTAAAAAAATACCGGTCTCACCAAGACCGGAAAATGAGTGAAATTTTCGCATTTAACACCTATGGGTGATAAATATTTTTCACTTGACCAAGAGGTATTAATTTGTTGGTTGTAAATTTCCGTAATATATGGATTTTCGTGGTTTTGCATTCTATCCCCAAATTTATTCATTAGGTTGAAAACGCAATGCCCGATAGGAGTTATTTTTGCTACAAATTTTGAAACTGATTCTACTGTATTGTGAATAAATATATCAACTTCCTCCTTGATTAAGTTTAGGTCAGTGTTGTAGTAAATATCTCTTAGGGTTAAACTAGGTTTTTTAAATTCTTTCTGGGTATATGAATACAATTCACTATTGTTCTTCTTTAGTTGAATCATCATCTCGGTATGAACCCAAGCATCTTTTACACATAGTTTGGTTTTTTTCGAATTTACAATTTTGTATATAATATTTTTATGGTTCAGCTGGTCAACAAGGCGCCCTATATTTACGTTATATACGAAATCTGGTGGACAGACTGATCCACCATTGTCTTTTACATTTTTTTCTCTATTAATATTTTTGTATTTTTGTGTAGTCTTAAAAAAACAATCGGTCGCAAATTGCAGTTCTCCTAGGACACTAAATCTATTCGCTGTGTCAGTTTACTCAGGTTTAACATTATTTATATTGGAATTTGCCATGTACTTCGCGGATGTTGCCCTCTTGCCTGTGGCCAATTGATATACCTCTTCATCAGATAATGAAAAATCTTCATAGTCCATTGATTTGCAGTTAGGAATATCTTCTCTCGATTGTCCATGAGCGGATGTTAGATCTAGAAAATAAATGTTCTCAGTTATCAAAACTTTTCCTTTAGGAATGGCGCCCGTTTGATTACCTGAATTTTTGCAGAGTACTATGCCTTCATTTGCAGAGGAAAGGTCATCTTGAAAACAATAGTCTTTCAGTAACTGTGCCGAGCTTTGCTTTGCTGTTTTTGTTCCTATTAAATTCTTGTAGGGCGGAAGTTTATCCGGAGCTTTAGTAGCATCCGTAACATGGGATGATTCGTCCATCACCAATTACCAATGAAATTTGCGATTCGTTATTGAAATAAATTGGAAAGTTTTTAATTTAGAAATTTTATAGAAAAAATGCCAATATCTTTTTGTTAATTTGACAGCAAATATCACATGTCTGAGCTCAATTAAATTACAGTCGAAACTTCTTGTGGCATTGAAGTAAGAACGTTACTGTTTAAAATATTACACAATAAAATTGGGTATCATATAAAGATAGATGGGTATCATACATAAAGATTGGCGAAATTACCTCATCCTTCCACTAGATAAAGCAAACACCGAAAACGTGTTGTCACAAGCCCTTGTCCAATATTTTGTCAGGCAATATCCGATTTCCAAAAATTAGATTTTTTCTCTGTTACTTGTATAGGGTGATTTTTTAAGATTTAAGTTTTTCAGGTTGGCAGCACTGGTTGGTACTGGCGTCCAAACGTCATCTGTCAAAGTGACAAGTGTACAGTATACTCTGCCATTTCATCATGGAATGACGAATGACCTACCACAATGTCTAATTTTTGGTGAACGGGCCTTACAAAACCTCAATGAAAATCCGCTGTTTTATCGAAAAATTATGTTCAGCGATGAGGTTTCAGGTACAAATGAGGTTTGTGTACTGAACGGATACGTATACAAGCAAAACTGTCGCATCTGGAGTGATGATGCCATACATGAATTACCGATGCATCCTGAAAAAACGACAGTCTGGTGTAATTTATGGGCTGGTGGCATCATCGGTCCATTTTTCTTCAAAGACGACCGTGGAAGAAACGTTACTGTCAACGGCGAATGATATCGAGCCATGATACGCGATTTTTTTTTTTGCCCCAATTGGCTGGTTTGAACTTGGTTGACATGTGGTTTAATCAGGACTGTGCAACATGCCTCACTGCTCGTGAAAAAATCGATGTGTTGAGGGATGAATTTGGTGAGCAACTTACCTCTTGATTTGACCCCCAAGATCTTGCGATTTAACGCCTCTTGATTATTTCTTGTGGGGTTATGTCATGTCGATAGTCTATGTGGACAATCCGACAATTCTCTATGTAAAGTGTCTCCCATGACTATTTTGTGTATGAAAAGTATTCCGTGACACTTATCTATCCCTCCATAATACTTATTTATGTGAAAAATGTCTTCCTTGATATTTTTCTATAAGAAAAATGTCTTCCTTGATGTTATATAAATAATTATATATATATAAAAAGTGTACTCCATAAGAAAAATATCCTCCGTGACACGTTTCTATAAGAAATGTGTCTTCCATTAAAATTTTCTGTAAGAAAATTGTCTTCCGTGACAATTTCTATTAGAAAAGTGTCTGCCATGATATTTTTCTTTTCTGTATGAAAAATGTCTTTTCTATGCGAAGTTAACTTTTTAATAGATTTTTCTTTACACTTCACTTTTCTATAAGAAAAACGTCTACTGTGACGCTTTTCTGTGAAAAATGTCTCCCGTCACAGTTTTCTATGGGGAAACCGTCTCCCATCATACTTTTTTTTATAAGAAAAGCGTTTTCCATGCCATGTTTTTTATAAAATAGCGTTTTCTCTGGGATTTTTCCATAGAGTAGTGCCTTCCATAACACTATCGTATACACGTATGAAAGATATCTTTTTTTTCTGTAAGGAAAATGTCCTCTGCGAAGTTAACTTTTTTTCCTCCATATAAAAAAAAAGACAGCGTGTTAAGGAGTTCCTCGGGAGAAACGTACATACAGGGTATCCGTCGGGAAGGTATACTACTTTGTTTTACCGCCATTTTGATAAACATTAGTCTTGACAATTCATATTTGGCAGTCGTGAAGTAGAGACGCAAATTTATTATGGAAAGATATTCGATAAACCAACGTGTTTCAGTCTTTAAAACATTTTATCAAAATCAATC
Source organism: Philornis downsi (assembly GCA_019455685.1). NCBI lineage: Eukaryota > Metazoa > Arthropoda > Insecta > Diptera > Muscidae > Philornis > Philornis downsi. Next base: position 34,881 of record JAHXMU010000157.1, read on the forward strand.
ATCGATTACTGTGGCGATGAGAAAGTTACGTGAAATTTTTGGGAGAAACGACGTGCCAACAAGACGCACTATTTATCGTGTAGTGAATGATTTCGAAGAAAAGGGGTCTGTAGTTGATAGGGCCAAGCATGGACCACAACGTACTGCAAGATCGGTTGAAAACATTACTGCTGCTCAAGAAAGTGTTCAAAACAATCCATCAACCTCAATTCGACGCCGTGCTTAGGAGCTTTTTCTTCAAAGAGCAACTTTGGCCACAATTTTGCATAAGGATTTGCATTTGTTTTTATTTAAGATTCAGTTGACACAAGAGCTTCTTCCACAAGACCATTTACGCAGCCGTACATACCCCGATTTTCATGAAAAAAATCATAATGAGTGGCGAGGCGCATTTTCATTTGAGTGAATATGTGAATAAACAGAATAGTCGGTTCTGGACAACGGAAAACCGTCAAATTATTCATCAGTCACCTTTGCATCCACTAAAGGGGCAGTCTGGTGTGCAATTTGGCCAGGAGGAATCATTGGATCTTAGTTCTTTGAAACTGAACTGATATAATTGAAAACTTTTTAACGCCTCAAACAACATGCTTTGGGCTTGACTAACATGTGAGATCAACAAGACGGTGCCACATCGCATACAGCCATGATTACAATGGAATTACTGCGAGACCTCTTTCCACAACAAGTTATTTTAAGAAATGGTGATGTTGATTGACCTCCACGGTCACCTTATTTGACTGCTCCGGACTTATTTTTGTGGGGATATCTGAAAAGCAAGGTTTATGCAAACAAACCAGAAACGCTTGAGCATCAAACAAAGTATTCGTGATGAAATTAATGAAATACCGCGCGAAATGTTTGAGAATGTAATGAAAAATGTGGCCAAAAGGGGTTGCATTTGTGAGGTTAACAGAGGATATTTATCTGATATTAATATTCCATACACATTAATTACAAATTATAAACAAATAAAGTAGTATACCCTCCCGACGGACACCCTGTAAAAGAAACTTTTCATATAGAAAAATATCCAGCCTTTAAGTCTTTTCGATATGAAAATCTCTAGGAAAATAGTTTTATTTATAAATAGCACCATCAAACACCGTTCTTTATAAACAATGTTTTCAGAGACGTATAAATCAGCATGGGAAGTATCAGAAGGGACGCGGTTATTCAGTTAGTTTTTCTTTAATTTAATCTGTGATCATGAAGCAATATGACGAACAAAACTATAGGATGAAACAGCTTATGAATAGGGAGATGCAGGAGGAAATTTGAATTTTGAAAAATCGGTAAATTCGTATGGGTGGTACCAAACCCATTACCGATCGATTTCCAACTTAGGAACCTACTTTAATAAAACCTATAAAATAATCCAATGGGCAAAAATTTAGGCTGCGGGGAGTACAAATAAGTCTTGCTTTTTTACAAAAGACGGTCCCAATGATAAGATATGGTTAAAATTGTGAAACATAAAACGTCGTATTGTAAGGTTGCACATCTGGAAAACACCATAACCGTGAAATCTTAGCAATATTGTGTCAACATTACACATTTATTTCATTTTTTCGTGCGAAATTTTTGATTTATTTATTTACTTTGAAGATATGTGGAACTGTGGTGCATCGATTTCTTGTAGAAGCATATCTGAATATTCGTGAAAAATTCAAGAAACATCTGTAATTATATTAGAAGTGACCCAAAAAGCAATTTTATATAGTGTAAATTGATTGGGAATGGTTCAAGAGGAAAGAAATTGGGTTCGTTATGAACTGACGCCCAGAAATGTTGAAGAACGTCGATTTTGCAAAAGCATAAACGAAATAGTGTTTTCTATCGTATAGTCACTGGTGATGAAAAATGGACCCTCTACGATAATCCAAAGAAGAGGAAATCATCGCTCTTTCGAAGACAAATAGTTGGTTTGAATTTCTAAAAAAGCTCAAAGAAACATCGTCCATATAACGAGATACTTAGTAGCGACATACTTCAAATACAAAACTCTGTAGTTGAATTTACATAACTTTAAATAGATAAATTATTACAGAAGCAAAGTTTGATAAGTAATAAAACATGAGTATTTGAACCGCTTCAGAAACTACGAATTTATATATGTGAACTACGCTTACCAAAAACGATAAAGTTCTTGAGTACTTTTCAAAAAGTACTCTGAACAAAAACACAATAAAAGAAGTCCTGTGCTTGGAAATAATAGTTGAAGAAGTAATTTTTGTCAAGTAGTATTGCGGTACGCTAAGAAGCCTGGCAAATTGTGAATTAAATTGGTCATCTGTAGAGGAGGTACCAGAATTGCGTAGTTAGCTGGTAGTTTCCTCACATTAGAGAGGCCAACTGTTGGACAAAAATTCGGGTCATTGCAACCTCCGTGTTAAGCGATACAGTGAAAAAATAGATTTCAGGAAATCGGTCAATTTGAAGAGAAATATTAGAAGGGGAGTGACAACGCGATCTATTTCAAGTTAAAGGCACTACACCAGCAATGTTTATCAAATTCAATTGGATTTAGTGCACCCTGATAGACGATATGAATCTAAGACAATGCAGATTAAATTGGTACACAAACGACCAGGCGATTGTCTAATCTAAAATCTGAAAAAAAAAATTCTAAAATTTTGAATTAATTTGGAGTATAAATAAAGGGTTTGCAGCACAAAACAATGTATTTAATGTTAATTAACCAAAAGTTAGTGAAAATCAAAGTTTTATCTTCCAGTAAAAACTATCCGTTAGGCAAACTATAAATTGGCTTACTTTTAAATCAAAATTGTTTAACTGATTTGGTTGAAATATAATTCGAGTTCTTCGAGTTATTTAAAATAACCGTTTACAGGAAATATTTTTGCCGGTACATTCCAATGCTGAGCATCATCTAATATTCGTATTTATCCAAACGTCAGATCCAAAACAATTATAAATAATACAAATACAAAAAGCTACATGTACTACGTGGAAGTTGAATGATCCAGTGGCTGTTATAATAAATACGGATAAAGCTAAAATGATGTTGATGCCGCTTATGTTGACTTAAACGATATAGAACACACTTATCAGTAGTACGATCAGTTGTGGTTTAACCGGTACAATTCTATTCGTATCCGCAGTCCATAGTTGACGCCATGAATGAGATGAGAAATGTAAGTACACACTTCGATGAAGGTGTTCAGTCAGATGATAGTCAGTTGGCTGAATGAGCAAATGTTGATTCGAATACGACACTTGTATCAATGACACCGACAGAAATTCAACAACCAGTAACGTCAGCAACAACATGTTGCTGAACACAAACTCTAAAGAGATAAAACCGTAAACACGCATGCGAATAATGGATGTGAAATGGAGTACCTCTAATTGGATCACATTTTGGTTAATGACCTTACAAGACACGATGGATTTCATGTTGTATTTAGAGTTTTATAGATGGCGAAGTGTAATTCGATTTTGTTTCCTTCTTAATTCAAACTTTTATTTAAATTTACGAGTATGACGACACTTATAAAGAGAGACAGATTATACAAAAACAAAGTCGACTATGTAAGTAAGTAGTTCGATTATTGATATGTGTGTAAGCTTAATGTTAATCTTAATGGTTAACTTAACTAATTGGCAGATGTAGTTATCATCTATTGTTGGGGTTGTGGCAAATGATCACCTTGAGGTTGGAAACCATTCTCATCGGCCACATATTGCAGGGTGATGACGTTGCCCTCGGGATCTGAATAAGTATAGGAACCGCTCTGTACTAAAATCAGCTCTTCATGTTCTTCAATTACTTGGCCATCTTCGGTTTCGGTGCGGGGCACAACGATTTTTTTCATGTAACCGATATTTTCGACTTTGATGCCGTTAGAAGTTTCATAGCTAGAAAAGAGAGAGATAAAGAGAAATGTATAAGAATATGTCTTAAAATGAATGCCAAAATGTCAGATTCTTGTCTGGGCTTCCATGGATATTGGAAGTGGAAACATGGGAATAAATTTTATGCTGAGTATTGGATTGCCATCGTCCAGGGATTATCAATGTTGTCTAGTCAACTATAATATCGTTTTGATGGCAAAGGTTTGTAAATATTTTATTTTTGATTTATTGTATTGCCTGTCGTTTATTGGCTAGCATTGTTAGTTATGAAATTATCTTCCAAATAACCGAATATTTTGATGAAGTTATTTGTTACACTTTGAACCCCCAATCTTTCACGGTGAGAATTTCAGCATTATTTCCCACATTGAATTACCCCGAGCTTTATTTCTAATCATCTGCTTAGGGATGGACTGCTAATCTGATATTCCCCTTCCTAAGATTTGTTTGGTTAGAAGATTTGGTGAATGGTAAACATTCTGATTTTGTTTATAAGAATTAAAAATGTAAAGTTAAGTATTCATATTAGGACGGTTCAGAATAACCAGATACGATTTAAGAAAACTGTGCCAGCTGTTATTACCATTAGTTAATTTGCTATCACTACGAAAATGTTAGCTATAATTATGGCTTTTCAAAAACAAAATTAGACCGTTTCCCATCTAAGTGTGTTGAAAATTAGAGCTTATGTATAATACCATTTTATAGTTAAAGGTCACTCTAACTGGCCTATTGAAAATCCGAATCCAAATCACTGCAAAAAATTGTGTTGGATGGCTTTATATAGTAGAAAAATCAATAAAAATGTCTTACTGTTCGCAAGTGACGTCAGCTTACGCTGACGATGAGAAGATGGGAATCATGAGTAGTCAGCTCGCGAATAAATCTTCCGCGGCCAAGAAATTTATAGCTTTACGTAATTCCAAAAAAATATGCAACGGGTTTTGTTCCTTGATTACATAGTAACGATTTGTTCGGTTAAATTGGTTTCTGAACAAGGTATTCTATATTTAATCTTAGTAGATATATGTACGCAAATTGTATTACTAAGAAAATTTTACTAAGTAAATCTTTCTGAAAACAACGCGGGAATTTGAACAATAAGATCTATCCAGATTGAAAACCAAAACTTTGGCAAACGTATAAAGGTAATGTTTTGTCGGCATCCATATCACATTTATGTATGTAATCAAGAAGAAATTGGTTATGCTTTTTGTGTTGTTATATCAACAAAATGAAAAGTAACAGTGTTGTGTTAATTGTTATTGAACGAATCCACATTGACGGCCAACTTTGTGATGAGTGATAATTGCAGTGGCAGTCATGGAATTTATCGAAAACATTTGTACGATATTGTGAATAAAATTAATTAAGTTACAAACAGTATAGATGAATTTTGAATTTACTTATATGTCAAATAATTCAAGAATGTTTTATAATTTGTATATTAATCCCATATCGATAAATATTGCTATAAATTTTCAATTTTATATCTTTGAGAAAAGATCGTCACTTTACGCCATATCATGCTAACTTATGGACTGCAATTACCCTGTACTTAACGTTAAGTATAGTTGAATTTGAGTTTACTTATATACCAAATAATTCAAGAATTTGTATATTAATTCCATATCGATAAATATTGCCATAAATTTTGAATTTCATGTGCAATTAAACCCTACTTAATGATTATTTTGTTACAACAGATACTGTAACTCGTTATCGATAATTGATAAATATTAAAAGAACAGCATATAATAATTTTTTTTAAAAAATACAGCTCCGACTATTGTCTATTATTTGCGTCGGACATTTAAATATACTGGCGAACACTTCGAGTAGCTGAGCAATTAGCAAGTCCAGTAAAATCATCACTAATTTACATTAAAAATCATCATAAAGCTGTAGGTCAGTTTCAGTGAGTCGAAAAATATAATAAGTGCAAGCTCACTGAAAGTGGGAAACTCTCCCATATGCCGCTGATGAGATGAAATTAAATTTATTTTATTGAAGAAATAGATTTGAGTCATATAATTCATTTCATTTTCTTAAATCAGCCCGTAAAACCAGCGGAAAATTTGTTAATCAGATGTTTCGACCAACAGTTAGTAGACTGAAGAAATAAATTTCTTAAGATGATGTCACATGATCAATTCTGAATATGGTATGATTCATGCATGCTTGATGGTTCAGTTCCATCACTTTCCTATAAATAACGTTTTAAACTATTAGTAAACCCAGTTAGAGATCTGTTTAATGTTTGTCTAAAATTTGGCACATTCCTTTAAAGTTGGAAAAATTCCATGTGATCTCTCCCTTGAAATCTGGCGATAGAACAAATGTTTTGTAAAGTAACGAGCCTTGAAAAATTTTTAAAAGGAAACTAATTTACCACTTGTTAAGTCGTATCTCTCTAGTTTGGCATAGGTACTCTAAGTTTAGAGGATTGCAAATTTGAATAAATGAAAAGAAATGCTGTGCCATAATACAGAGTTCTCAACTAAGTGGTTTCAAAACTGTCGGTCTGGTAAGGCTGTCAGTTGTCAAATATCTGTTAAATGCCTGTCATCTGAAGCGTTATTTATTTTGTGAAATGTTTGTTATTTATAAATGTACATCGTTTAACAACCGAAGAACGCCTAAAAATAGTTAAAACGTAGTAAGAACTTGGACACATTTCGTGGATATCGGGCTGATTATGGTTGTCATAATTGACAAAACTATAAAAAAATTTCCGAAAACTGGAAGCATTACAGATGTGGTCAGGCCTGTGCATCATTGCAATATACGCACTGCCGAAAATATTGCTTCTGTTAGGGAAAGTGTGGCGGGTAATCCGAATTTCAGAACAGAGCACTATCGTTGTATGATAACAGACCTTTCCTGCCCTGCTATTGAAAATTATGACCTGAACGATAGGTTGTTTCAACAACACGATGGAGTCACACAACACGACCGATTTTAACTTTATTGCATGAGATGTTACCAAAAAGCGTAATTTCAAGTTTTGGCAACGTCCTTTACCCACTAAGATTATGTGATTTGACGCCATTAGACTTTTTTGTGGGGTTACGTCAAAGTCCGATTTTATGCGGATGATCCCTAAAAGTTGGAGCATTTGATAACCAACATTTGTAAAGTTATTGCCGAGATACCACCCGAAATGTGTGAAAAAGTGGTCGAAAACTAGATCAAAAAGGATACTCTGCTGCAACCAATACAAAGGCGCTCATTTAAATTACATTGTATTTCGTACATATTGGCAAGGTTCAAGCTTTATAATGAAGTAAAAGCTGCATGGAAATCGTAGCTTTATGTGTGTTTTATTTGACTGTACTTTTGAAACCGAAAAACTGATAACCCGGTATACTCGTATGACCGTACACTATTAGAGATATTGAGCTTAACAGAGTTTTTGAACTTAATGTCTTGGGTGCCATTTTTGACTAAGAAGTTCTGAAAGGTCATATTATATTAAAGTATTTATAAATTTTTTTCGGGAGTATTGTTCTTTAGTTCAGCGACCTTTGTATGGAATAAAAAACGACATATTACCTTACTTCAACACTATAAACAATGGAGGTTTCAATTTGCTTTTGGCCCAACAAGACAAAATGTCCGACCAGTAAGCTCAAGCTCAATTTGGTTCAAGTTTATTCTAATTACCATTTGTTAGGTATGTAAAACCAGTGGTAATAACCGCTAAAACAATGCTAGAACAGGCTTTCAGGGGTTATATCAATCGAATAAAACAGAATTTATTTTTCAAACCTACGAAGGGTATCTGAGGACATCGATCTATCTATAACATTCACACCTATTGCTCGAACAAAAATCATATACATGATAGTCGCTTATTCGAAACATCATGCCACGGTTGATCACAGTGGTAGAAATACGGTCATTCAAAATTGTAAGAATCCAAAAGCAAATTTGCTCTTAAAAATATAAACTTGTCTATGGATAGGTATATATGTGAAAATTTTACAGATCGTAAACATTGTTTTTCAGTCAATTTTTTTTAATCAATTTTGTTTTAAATTTTCTAAACAAAACAATAGATTGCGTAGAATTCCCTGATTTGGGAAAAGTTTTTTGTTTACAAAAATTTTGAGCCAACAAATTTTGAGAATAATGAAATAATAACAAGACGTTTATAAAATTTCAAATTCAACTTATATACGATTTTTAATTAGTCCTGATTAAGCGTTAAAATTTAGTATTGAAGTCTGTAAGATATACATATATATCTGTATGTTGAATGAATAAAATAAGTAATAATGATTCCCATATCGTTGGCAAAGTCTTGGTTAAAGCTATGATTAAAGTTATCGTACATCGACTCACCGAAAATGTGCAACAATTTTCAGTTTCTTTTCTTGATAGTGTATGGAATTACTACCAAATTAGCCATGACGTCAAGTACACATTTCTAAATTGAAAATACCTCTTTTCCGATCCCTTTGCTAATTTTTTAATAAAATCACCATTCCATATATTGGATATAATCATCGGTGAACATTAAATTATAAACATAACTTGGGAAGGCCCATCGAAAAGGTTGTACTCAGTTGGACTAAATGGAAGCCGCATATATTTCCACACAAAATGAAAGCAAGCAGTACGAAATGAAATTAAAATTGAATATCTCTTAGGCTTAAGAAGATACAAGTGGCTCGCAATATAGTTAAAATTAGTTGAAAAAGTTATATTCAGTTGGACTAAATGGGAGCCGCATATATTTCCACACAAAATAAAAGCAAGCAGTACGAAATGAAATGAAAATTGAAAATCTCTTAGACTAAAGAAGATACAAGTGGCTCGTAATATCATTAAAATTAGTCGAAAATGTTATATTCAGTTTGATTAAACGGAAGCCGCATATATTTCCACACAAAATTAAAGGAAGCAGTGGAAAATTGGATGAAAAGTTAATATCTCTTAGACCAAAGAAGATACAAGTGACTTGTAATATCATTAAAATTGATTGGCTTAACCTAAATGATGAGCCCAAAATATAATTATTGGGTAATCTTTATTCTTAAATTTTCAAAATATATTACTGTTTGTCTGGAGGCAATGGTGAAAAGTAGGCAAAAATGTCTTGTGTAAAATTAAGACATAGGGTATTGCTGCAACTATAGGAGTAATAAATTTAAACACCACGCATAGTCTAAATGTAACTATAATGGAAATATAAACATTTGTAAAAGGGGAATTGCAATTTATGTTACTAAATGATAAAAGAACTTTCGTCATACAATTTAAATAAAGTTGATCGTGAGTTCTAGTCTGTAGGCTCCTTTCAGTGATTCTAAAAACAGAATATGTGTACTTACACTTAAATATCCTATTCATGAGATTCAAGAATACGGTTTTCTTTAATTTGAAAATGTAGTTTTTTTTGTAATTTTGAATTGAAATCCTTAACCGAGATATTGCATAATTTATTTTCCTTAAAGTGGCTTGCAGTTCACACAATATCTAAGTCATTTTCCACTCAAATCCTAAAAATACTAAATAAATTTTTAATTATGATTTAACACATATTTCGATTATGAATTAAGTTGTTTGAGAGCTTAACGCTTTTGAAAACACCCCTAAAATCGGTTTTTTCGAAATATAAATTTTTTCTATTTTTTGTGTAAATGAAACTTAGAGAGTGCTTAAATTCTACATATTTTTTCGGTTATTTATCTCATTAACCATATGTTGTAACATTTATTTATATATACGAGTACTTTAGACGTTTTTTTCTCACAAGGTTTGTACAAATATTTTTGTAATTTCGTTGTTATTTGTCCTATCATCGTATTCCAGATATCATTTGTCGATATGTATTTGTCCTCGAGATTCACAAAATGTATGCTTTACAAAAATTTTTCGTAATACACTAAAATAGAAATACATTTATTTAATAGTGTAGTAGCAAATAGTTTCTGATGCATATTCGAAGCAACCATTTCACTTCATACATTGATTCACTTGTTAACTGGAACGTGACTAGCAGACCTAAGATGAATTTGTTTTTACGCCAAAATTCAATGAAAGAAATATTTTGATTTGATTTTATGCATATTCATTTCTTAATCAGAATCGTTTCTTGGCAGAGAAAAAGCTCTGACGCCTAATTGCGAAATGTAAAAATGTTTCTAATAATTAATTTTCTGAATTTTCTGACATTATAATCAGGCTCTCAGAAATGTTCACAGAAATAATAAAAATATTATCTGTGTATATTTTTGTATTGAATTAAAAAATTCAAATGAAATACAAAAAAAAATTCTTAAGCTGAATTAGAATGAAATTTCGTCTCAGGATTATGAAGGAAAATCAAAATTGCTTTTATTGTCAGAAACAAAATTCAATATAAAAAAATTTTAATTCGGTTGTCCGAATTAGATTCAAAAAGGTGTACAATTTTGATTCGAATGCAAGAAATTGAAACGAAAATATTTTTGCGTCTGATTTCAGTTCAGTGAAGGCCACAGGCAAAAATCAAAATAGTATTCAAAATTGTATTGAACAAAATGGCTGTCAAAAATTTTCAAAAGCATCTTTAAAAGGAATGGTCGGAAAAAAACTGAATAAAGAAAGATAAATTTTATCGCTTCAAAACAAAAAATTCATAAAGGTTTTGCTACTTGACCGATAGCCATGCTAAGTTAGCATATTAAGAGCACTTGTAAATTTATTTTGGGCAAAAGTGTAGCATCAAAAAACATACAGTCTGAAAACTGGAGAGAGATTTTTTACACATTTTGTCTTACAATGTGGTATTAAGAACAAAGAAGTGACGATATTTCTTTGCTATTTCCTAGGGCTGTGAATCTTCTACTCTTTTCACTTGATATTTAGTGTGAATGTATGATCAGCAGTAGTTCCAAATATTTACAGATCTTTAACTTATTTATAGTTAGAGGTTCTTATTATGGCGGGTGATATTTATAAAATCTGATCAAAAGACCAAAAATATCAAAAGCTTCTGAGTTTTCTCACTTCCTTGTTATTTTTTTAAGAATTTTATTGTTTTCTTGTTTGAACCACATTATTGCGACTTCAGCATTTCAATTAGTATCCTAATTTCAATTGAACTTTTGAATTGGAAGTGTTAATTACTGTAGAATATTACAATTAGCAACAAGAATTTAACTAAATATAAGATCTGCTCTAAATCACTATCAAGACACAAACATTTTTCAGATAGTACTGAAAACTCTTCAGAAGCTTAATTGTTCAATTAATACTCATTTCGCCAATTTAATATTTGGGGTGAAATCCCCTCACTTTGGAGTTAAATCTGTGAAATGAACATACCAGTTTCCAGTAATATCTAATTCTGTCCGAATTTTTATTACATACGTTTTGGACCATCCCCTATAATTATACATACCTGCTATTGAAACTTCCATCGGGATTATTGACATCGACCTGCATGATGATTGTGGCTGGGGTTGTGGAAGTGGTGACCAACTCGGCCTGTTGCTCTTGAGCGGGACGGGCCAAGACAAATAAGGCAGCAGACAAAATAACAATAGCGAATCTGTACATTTTCACTGTTTCAGTTTTGTTTCCACAAAAAAAAAGTAAATAAACTGTACAAGAAATTTATAAATCCTTTTCTATGTTTTAGATTTATATTCAGTTATTATTGATCACTTGGCTTGTTTTTTTTTTTTGATGCGATCGTGTCGGATTTGTTATATTTTGGCTTTGAGTGTGTTAAGTCTAGATTAATCCACGAAATCGAAATTCTTCCCTTTTTGCACTTAAAATGCGAGTTGACAATGGACTGATGTCGTTCTCTTGATGGGCTTCACAATTTATACTGAAACGCACCACACTTGGGCCAAACATAAAAAGCGGGCAGAATACTTGAGCAAATGAAGAATCACAAATTAAGTAATAAAACAAAAACAAAGTGTGACGAAAAGTAAAAAGATTTTTGCTTATGATCGTTAAATAGAAGTGCCGACAGACGCACGTACGGACAGACAGCCGATGCTACTACTTACTTTACAGCGATGTCTGTATCACGGCCATCAGCCGCTCCAACAAAAAAACCAAGTAACGCCGCCGACGACGACGTGTGCGCCGCCACTCCAGTCCGCCACCACCGCCACTGAAGGGAACTCATACGTACGATGGGCGCGCTAGATAATACGAACGAAATGAAGTTACCAAAGTTTTATTTAACGATACCATCGGCGTCGCCAACAGCAACAACAACAACAACCTAGTCCATGTGGTTCTTGTTGTTATTTGAATAAACTCGTAAATCGGAAAAAGTACCCGAAACATGTGCAAAATTTTAAGATTCCGCTGAGCGGTACTAACGATGGATGAATGCGATACATTCGTCTTTTCAATTTGCTCTGGCGTTGTTGTTACAGTTGCTGATGACTCAAAGCGATCTCAGGCAACATCGCACACCAACGGCAGATTGGCTGGATGACAATCAAGGTACAGGTGGAATATTTATGTGTATCAGCCGCATGATGGTGATGCCAAAGAAGGGGAGTCATCGTTTCATCTCCGAGGACGTGCCGGTTGTGTTCTTGGAATTTTTTCGTTTTGAAGGATTCCTGTGGTATTTCAGTTTAACTTTGTGGTTGAGTTTATTAAAGAAAGAAAAAAAAAAAAAACAAAATAAAAAACTGGGGATTTTTAATATTAGATAATCATGAGTTATGGAGGGCATGAACTCTCATATGTAGACGTGTTAAATTCACTTAGTTAGCAAAAT